>MCJB01001723.1:0-25696 GCA_002018475.1 Nicotiana obtusifolia
CAACCATCCTTAAGTAAAATAGTATCGAGAAAGAATAATGTTCGAACCTCCGAATAAGACCTAATTATTACATGCTAAGGCATCCAAAATTATTGCAATCATAAAGAAAAATGCAAAATGAATCAAGCTTGAAAATTGCCGAAGGGAAAAAAGCCTTTCCCTTCTCCTTCATCGATCGAAGTTGGGCCTCCAATGAGGCCAATTGCTCCCGGGTTGTTTCCTTTTCAGAAGCCAACCGGTCCATCTTTCCCTTCCACTACTCGGCCATGGCCTTGACTTCGTCCATCTCAGCCCGGAGCTGGTCAACCCAATCGATCTTCTGCTGGACTTATGGATTCTGACCGTTAGACACCGTGTCTAGCTCATCATCACTAACTTTAAAAATTTTTACCGGTTCCAACAGGGTGGCATGTTCCTTCTAAGTCGCATCCAACTCGGCTCGGAGGCTCTTGATTTCACCCTCGCGTTGCTCGCTGAGAAGTTTATACATATTTCTTTTCTCAGTAAGCTTTTTGGCTTCGGACTCGAGTTGGCTCAACTCGTCTCGGCATCGGAGGAAGGTCCCGTGGTGGAGCATCGAGGCCCACAAATTTGAGGAAAGATATTAGAATTATCAAAAAATTAGTTCAAATATTAGAAGAAAAATTGAAATCATCAGGGATTATCAAGAGTTACCCGGTTCAGCGCATGTTGTGCTTCATTGAACAGGCATGGTGAGTCTACCTTGTTCACTTTGGCCTGGTCTTCCTCAGTCACCAGAAACCGGAGGTAACGCTATCCCTACAAGGGGGAAAGAACCCGAGAATCCTTTGGAACGGTGATGATAATTGACCACTTTCGACAAGGATCTGAACTCGGGGCAGGGGACCGGTTGACCAGTCTCGGGCTCGAGTTAGGCCCACCAGCCCCCGAGGATGGACTTTTCCTTGGTACCTCTAAGTCACCTAACCCGGTGACATTCTCCATGGAGGTAGAATCCACGCCATCAAAAAAATAGCGGAAGGGATCGTCCGCTCCATGGTCCCCCTCGTTGGGTCGTTCTTTCATAGTTTGGGCCTCGTTGTACATAGACTCGGTAAATGAGGGTGACTATGTGATGTCTATCACACCAAGTGCCTCCTTCGTGGCACTACCCACATCCCGGGAAGCCTTAGTCCGGGCCTCCTCATCGACCTCCCTGGCGTGAGGCAGATCGGCCTCACGGGTGTCTATTTCGACGCCCCCCTGCTCTTCGAGGGGCGACGGCCCGCGGGCGACAAAAATTAAAAGGCTCTTCCTCCTCGGGCTTGTCCCTAAGTCGATAGAGCAAGTCCAAAGTTGGTACTCGGGAGCTGGTGTTTTCCTTTGGCTTACGCACCAGCCTTCTCCTTGTTTTCTTTTTCTTTAAGCTCAGGGAACTCGGAGCCCTCCTCTTCTTCCTCTCTCTAGCTTGCCCCGGAGCAAAAGACTCAATAGGCAAGTCCTCGTCCCCAACCGAAGTTCACTACGACTTGTTCGGGAAAAGAACCTTACCATGAGAACTGCCCTCCCAACGGCCTTTTGAAAGTTTGCGCCATGAGCGCTCGGAGTAGGGGCACTGTGAACCACTCCTTGAGTCGAGCGATAGAATTCGGAACTCGAGCAAGGGCTGTAACATAACAAGCGCTGATAAGAAAAGGGAAGATAATTCATAAGATTGACGCTTAAAGGGAATACTTACATGATGCGTTCCACCTTTCGGGGAACGGCCTCCACTCGACAGGTACCAGGTCGACGGTACTCACTCGAACAAAATGTCCTTGCCAACCCCGATCCCGGTCCTCGTCGATGCTCGAGGACGGGGCATTGCTGGCCTGGTGTACTAGCTTTATCACCCCTCCCCCTAGAAGATTCGGGGACTATATAAGCGGAGTAGATGATTGATTGTGAACGAGCATCCGCCGATTTTGTTCATAAAAAATGGAGGAGGATCACGATCCTCCACAGTGATGGATGGTTCTGGACTAGGCACATGTTGTACCTCTTGCAGAAGTCTAAAATGACTGGGTCTACCGAGCCTAATGTAAAGGAATAAGTGTAAACACTTAGATATCCCTCGACATGGGTGGTAATGGCCCCTTCGGGGTCGGGAACCACTATGTCTTTGTCGGCCTAGTTGCAGTCGTTTCGAGCAATGGGTAGGACCTCTTCGGTAATTGAGCAGATGTATCTCGAGGCCTCCTTACACCGACCCTATACCGAAGAAGGCTTCTCAACCTTAAAGTCGTCGGCGATCGAACAATCCCCGAGAATGAACATCTTCAAAGGGGGCCCTTCTGCCGTTTCATCAATAATCATATCGGGGACGGTCTCCTTGACCTCAGTGGTCGGTCGCAAGGAAGAAGGAGCATCTTTCTGAGGAGCAGATTTTGAGGTTTTTGCCATTGTTATGGAAGAAAAAGCTTGGAAAAGATGGAGAAAGAGTAAAAGTTGAAAGATCAGACTTGTAGGCTTGAGTAGGAGATGAGTAAAAGTTTTGCAAAGTACTGAAGAACCTTGGGCAACAGGGGTAAAAACGCTATATTATGTTGAAATCCTGAAAGTACGAGGGTAGAAGATTTGGTGTAAAATGAAAAATGGATAGAAGAGGGGGTATATATAGGAGTTCAGCGACGTTTCATGTCCAAGGATGACTGACCGACGATTGACATGCATTTAATGCCATTATGACTTGACTGGCGAGACGTTTCGGATGTTTTGTCGTTTCTGCCGCGATGTGTCGAAGAATTGGGAGCTCATGTCGTTTCTCGTTGTTTACTCTATAAGAAACGAGGGGACTATTTGTGTAAGGGTAAAATTGGGCTCATGGTACCTCCTGTCTTCAACAAAATAAGCCAAGCTCGAGACATGATGATAGGGGACCGAAATCGGGGCAAGAGTCTCATCGAGTTATGGTTCGGAATCGGTCCTAGATTTGAACGACTTCGAAGAACATGGTCGGAAAATCAAGCATGACCGACGGAGGGCCGTTATATCCTAGACCGGCCGGATATAGCTCTCGTGCTAAGGCCCGAACAGAGAGCTTACCACCGAAGCCATCGAGACCACGCCCCCCGGACGGTTCGAGCTCCAAGACCTCGGAAAAGCATTACCAAACGGTTGCACACGATTAACGAAGGGTCGTGATATCCGCGCCCAATCGGATATCACGGTGTGGATCTCGGCAACAGATCTGTGATTAACGAAAAAGAAGATTTTTACCTTTTTTAGAATTGTACTAGGGATGAAACTCTCCAGCTATATAAGGAAGATGATTTTTATTCAATGGGGACATTGTAACACGCATTCCAAAGCAATATATTATTATTTTCTCTGTTATTAGCTCTTTCTCTTGTTCATCAGTGCTGGCTATCGCGAGCCCGGATCAAGGGTAAATATTTCAATATTTTAAGGCTGGAAATATCCTCCTCGTGTGGTTTGAATCTATTTTATCTTTGTTTGTTCAATTTGACTTAATCTATCGCTTTGTATCAAATTAACCCGCGCATCATTAAAACCACTTACAAATTTAATTGTTATTCAATTTTGAGGGCAAACAACCATTATATTGTGTCAAATTCTTTCTGTCAGTTGTTAAGTATCAGTATAGTTGGAGAGTGGTACATAGTGTTATAAAAACTCCAGTACAAGGTAGTATGTATGTGTGCTTATATACAGGGGCAGAGCTATTTGCATTACGTACGAGTTTGAATCTATGAATTCAATAGCTTTTGTTTAGATTCTATATTTATTTTAAGAAACTCATTATAAGTATTTAATTGCAAATCCAATTACTAAAACAAGTTATAAATTCAACAACAAGTTCATAATCTATAAATTTTAGATTCTAGCTTTGTTTGGGCTTATAAATAAACTGTCTACGGAATAAAACGTAAAAGGTATTTTAAAAAAAATAAAAATAAAAAGGCAGTTCCATATGAAAAAAGGAGAGGGGAATGTGGGGAGAAATGATTGGGTGATAAATAATGATATGAAAGTGCGAACCTTTTTGACTGCGAATGAAAAAAGTGTTCACTTTAAAGAAACAGTCAAATAATCGAACTGTAAACGCGTTGTTGAAGTTCAGCGTTAGTAACACTAAAGAAGTCAATAATAAGAGAATGTCCCATTTGTAGCCGATGTAGCTTATGTGAAGTCTCCCATTATATATGAGTTTAATGTTCCATAAATAAAAAGTATTTTTGGTACAACGGTAAAGTTATTTATGAGTGATTTATAAGTCATGAGTTCAAACCGTAAAAATAATCGTTGATGCTTGCATTATGATAGATTGTCTATATTGCACTCTTTAGGGTGTGGTGTAGCCCTCCCCTAGAACCACGTGAACGTAGAATTCCTTATACTGACAGTGCAATTAAATTTTATTTTTAAAATTATTTAAAACTAATTACAATTAACTTTTTGTAACAAACATGAATTAGTAATCTCCAAAACATGATAAATAATTTATTATAGGAGATAGTAAATATAGTTATGCTTACAATGTAAGAGCTTTTACATTTGTATATGACTGATGTGAGAGCCTCCCATTACATATCTTAGTGGGAAACAGCTTTTGTGACCTCCATTTTCTTGGACTTCGACTTACAAGATTAACCACTTTTGCCAGTTCATCCTTGACGAAAACCTCCATCCAAAAAAGGACTATGAGTTTAATATTACTCTATTTCAGATCAACACATAAAAGGGATTGTCAAATGGTCAAGGATTATTGTCGATTTCAAGTAACCAAAATTAGCACTGTAGAAAGATATTATGCTGTGAAATTTCTGTAGTGAATATGAACTGCAACGAGTAAATGACGAATATGACCTCTTATGTCGGGAAGTAGGTTCAAAATGGTCCTTTAAACATACTCCAGAGCAGTTTTGGTTCTTTCATTTATTTTTTTTCAAAAGTTGCGACTTTTGCTCTCCATCAAATATTTAATAAATTCGAAATTTTTATATTTAATATGAACTATAAAATAAAAAAAGGAATTTAACATGAACTCATATTTGGAGATGTAATCTTTTATAATTTTAGCTATTTGGGTCTATTTTTGAAGTCCGATGCAATTTTTTGGATGTGCTGCTAGTTATGTATCTTATGGGTCTTGGGCTTTACAGATATAGACCGCTTGATTTGATTCATACCAGATTAGCCCAATTCTACTTCAGCCAAAATCACTTTTGTCCTATTTTGTTTCTTTTCATCCCATTGGCAATACTCATACTGGATTTGACAATTAGTTGTTAAAAAGGAAATTCGGAAATCAAGTATATAAAGTTCGACAAAACAGATAAGTAATGTTTCCCAAGAAAAAAATTCTTTCTTTGTAAGAAATAACATTACTAATACCATGTTTGACTAAACTTTTAAAATTAGCTAAAAGTACTTATTCAATATTAGAATAATTTGTACGTGTGCAAGGTTCAAAAGTGTTTTAAAGGGGAAGCTATTTTTTATCTTCTAAGACTACTCAAAAACACTAATTTATTTTCTAAAAACTTGATGAGGTATTTCAACTCTCTAAAACAAGCACTTTGTTTAAAAAGAAAAAAATAAACACTTTTGACTTTATAGAAGTTTGGCCAAGCAGGCTTTTAGATTGGTGTATAGGGTAAAATATGTTATATTAAATGAACGCATAAGAAAGTGACACGTGGAGCCGAAGGCTGAGGATAGCTAAAACCGACGGCAACTATTCCGTCTGTTACCGGAAAGAATGATACTCATAAAGATGAAATAAATGCATGTCACCCGGTAGCATTTAATAAAGAATATTCTACAGCATTTAGTACACTGTCCATTACAAAGAATATGGCATTCATGCACGCCGTTACACACTCTTCAATGACCCTCATAATTGATAATAAAGAAGGGCTTGATCCTAAGACCTTGTTCCCTAGGTGCAACTATAAATAGTGAGCTCTATTATCACTGTAAAGGATACGAATTTTCTGAAAAACATACGCTACACTCTACTCAAAGCTTAATATAATCTTATCGTCTTGCTTTTTGATTTCAATATTGTTGTGCCCGGAAGCCTTGATCCCGAACTATTATTTCTATTATTTCGTCTTCATTTCAAGGCTAAGTATTGCATATTTATATAATCCGTCTATTATTTCAAGAATCAAATTATTTCACTTGTCTAAAAAATACGTAAAAATTTAACTGTATCGTTTTACGGGTAAACAAATGATTTGTGAAAGATGAAGGATCCCAACTCATTATTTTGGCCAACAGAGGAAGCCTTGATTTGCACAAATAGGATACATTGCTGCCACTTTGATTTTTTGACTCCACTTATCTCATAGGTAGAACTGTAAATTTAACAAGTGTTGTCCATTACTTGTACCATGGATAGTATTTTTAACTTTCATCGTTAAAGGCTTGCTCATGAGGCAAGCGAGTTCGAAAATGAAAACCATTCATTTTCAATATTATTGGATTTAATTTCTTAGAACATGATGGTCATAGGTTAAGGGCCAGCCTTGAGAAAAGGTACTATGGGCCTAAACTCAAATTCCTCTTATATCATGGCGAGCCTAAAGGCCTTAACCTGTACACTCTGAGCTTCTAGGCCCAACATCTTTACAGGCCCAATCTTTCAATATATTGTTTGTCTTTTAATTTGAACCCATCGTATAGGCTTCTAATAGGGAAATTTACGTAATTACAACTTCTATTAGAATATTATTACATCATTTACGGCTATTATTTGATTCACGTTTTGTACAACATTTTATACCATTCAGCTTAAAAGTCTCTTCTCCCTATACGAGAATCATTTAATAAGAATCTCAAAATTTTAGCAAATTTAATGAGATTCTCGTCATTTCCTGAATGTAAGCCTAACTGAATTGGCTATAACTAATTATTTTTAAAAAAATCTGTAAATCCCTAAAATTTAGCCTAATCAAATTAACTACAACTCAAATTCAATGAATCATCTCTTAAAAGATGCCCTTTGGCCTTCATTAAAAATAGGTGAGATATTACACCATATGTAATCTATGTTTATCGAGTAATAATTTTGTTTTTTTGCACTATTGCATGTAAATGATAGTATATTGTATACTATTTACATAGTGGTATAGATATATTGAAATATATTGTATAAGGTATATTTATTTAAATGTATTTATAAATAATAGAATATAATATATATTGTATATATGAAATAATGGTTAAATAACTTATATAAATAAAACAATACATTTTTTACCTAAATATGCAATACACCTAAAAAAATTGTATATTACACATATTATAAATATATTATATACTATATACTATAAATATACGATATATAGTCCTCTTAAATCCAATATTCTTTATATTGTATATAGATAATAGAGCTCTTAAATATATTCTCTAGATATGTATATTTGTATATGGATAATGTATTCATATATAGTATATGCATATTATGGGTACTTAAGATATAGTCCTCGTAAATGCAATTTTCTTTATATATATGTATATTATGCTAAATGTATAGGAATATTGCACCAATATTTGATTTTTCTTGGTATACTGTAAGCGTATAAAATATATCTATCTATCTATCTATCTATCTATCTATCTCTCTCTCTCTCTCTCTCTCTATATATATATATATATACACTTAAGATATAGTCCTCGTAAATGCAATTTTCTTTATATACATGTATATTATGCTAAATGTATAGGAATATTGCACCAATATTTGATTTTTCTTGGTATACTGTAAGCGTATAAAAAATATCTATCTATCTATCTATCTATCTATCTATCTCTCTCTCTCTCTCTCTCTCTCTCTCTCTCTCTATATATATATATATATATATATATATAAAATACAAAATTCATACATAAATATTTTGGTATTTTGCCTTTAATCCTTGATACCACATGATTCGACATTATCACTTTCAAATAAAAATATTGGACCACGGTAACTTCTTAGAAAAATAAAATAAAAAATATCAACTTTTATCTATTTTTACAATTGATGGAATTTACTAGAAAACAAAAGGGAAAAAAAATGAAGAAAAAGAACACCATGGGTGGGAAAGACTAAAGATCATTTTTTTTTCACATATTCATTTCTGTCGTGCTTTTTTCCAGAAATCTTTTTATCTTTCCAGATGCAACTTGTTGATAATTAGAATGAGGGTGATGGCTGGCATGCGATGTTGGTGCACCAGAACTATGAGATATTGACAAAAAATTGATTCTTTCAACAAATGATTCTGCAATTACTTCAATTTGTTCATTGTCTCTACTATCACTGTCCATGATTTTCTAAGCAATGTATTTTCTATGCATTTTGACGTACACAGAATATATGGGACGAAGAAAAGGAGGATAGACGCTTGTGATATACTGGAATATTTTTTGCGGAAGAAATTGGAGGAAAATTGATAGTGATAGATATGTTAGGTGAGAGAGAATCAGAAAGAGATATTTTTAAGTGAGAGAGAATCTCAAAGGAGAGATTTTAGGACATCAAAAATTGTACATAATTTAATTAAAAAGGTAAGATTTTAAAATAAATTGTACTAAAAGTAATTTTGTAAAAGCAATTATAAGGAATATAAATAAGTCTTTCCTTCTAATATTATGGTTTGTCAACACCAAAAAGAACATATATTTCTCAGCTATTTTGAACACTAAACTGTTGATAGCATCGACACACTCAATTATCGTTCATTTTTGACGTAGTCGAATCGATTGTATAATCTTACTTTACCTCGTCTAAAGTACAAAATGATAAGAAGACTCATATGATCTATTGAATCATCAATAGAAAGCAATGCCATATACTTGTAAGTATGCATAATTTGAACTATAATAAAACTAGATTGAAATTCATCTGATCTAATACGAAATTGACGTTTATGGTTGGTGATTTTTCGGGGATTAAAATATCACGGACTGCACGCAAAAGAAGAGAGAAAATAGCTAGAATTGTATTGAGGCCGCAGCAGCAAGAAAATAGCAAGAGCACGTCTTCCCGAACAAAATAACCTTCGACAACCTGGCGGTTCTTCGATTTTCGCTTTTGGGGACGGGAGTGCGTGGTCCCTAGGGTTTTCTTTTCCTCGACCAATTTGGTTGTGTCAGTCCTGAGATTCTAACATTTTGTTATGAGCTGACTGGACAAAAGTGGATTCAAAGTCAAAGAAATTTGAGTTTAAATAAAGTTCATGATCAAACTAATTCAAATTCATACCGAATAAAATCAACTAATGGAGTAAATGCTTTCGGGTACTTTATTCACATGCTCAAACTCGGAATATCTGGTTAAAACTAGAGATAATCCAACTATTCAACCAACAGACAATGAAGCATCCGATTTTACCCTTTGGCTATGAGATAATATGTTTGAGTCTCTATAGGGGAGGTGTTTTGGACTTATCCAAATTAATTAAGTCATTTATAATTTTTAACTTATAATATATGTATTCTATTGGCGAATAAATTTAGTTGGAGGACCATTAATTCATGCTCCTCTATTCGCAGGGCCCATTTCATCGATCAATAATCACAATATGCTTTCTGCTTTTATAAGGAAGTGAAAATCCCAGCTATTTGGTCAATTATATCATTTTCATCCTCAAGAAGTCCCAAAATAAATCCTGTCATTGGTCTATTATTTCCTTTTCATCCTCAAGATGCCCATATAAAATTCGGTTCTCATATAATTTAGCTGCAAGAGGAGTCCTACAAAGTTCCCATCAATGATAAGAATATCTCTTAATTCTTAATAATAATTTCAAACATAATAAGTTGATGAACAACTTCTACCGATATTGAATCCGTACCTTGAAGTGTTTCCTCCAGTAAGAAATTAAAGAACAGCTCGATGTACAAAGCATCTCGCGTTCACGCACGATCAATTTTAGAAGTTATTATTAAGTAAGAATAAGAATGGACAAGGACTCTTATTGAGTGTTCCATGTTGCTAAATTTTTCTTCCTTGTCTATTCGAGAAATTTATTTCTCGAGTATAAAGCGGATAGAGCATTGTATGGGGTCGGATACGATCGAGCATATCAGTCTTGGGTTACGATCATCGGTGCAACTTAAGGACGGTCTCCTGTGGATTGAAACAGGTACTTCGAGAAGGGAAGTTCGAGGTCAGGCGTCATCGGGATAACGTTCGAAGTCAAAGTATTCGAGATGAGGTAGCCGAGACCGGTTTGGGTAAAGCATCTTATGGTAAAAATATCAGATTCGCATAACGGAAGGGCCGAAAATCTCGTGGCATGTACATATCTCGGCGGGAATCACGGCCCAAATCAGTAAAGACGTTGAACCTAATAATTTTAGGGATCTTTTACCCTGTAATTAGGTCTTTTACCTTGTATAGGATTCTTTTCTCCTCCTATATAAAGAATTCAACCCTATTGTATACGAGACACAACATACGACCAATATAACAATTAGTATATTTTGACTATCTTCTTCATAAGATACTTATTTCATTATTGTTCATCCCATCACAGAAAAATTACTCAACTTTGGCAGTTTGTTTATTCTTTCATTTATTTAATTCAGCCTTTATTTTATTATTTATTCCTTAATTGAGTCAGGCCAAGTCACGTATCCTTAATACTACATACAAATTCAATTGTTACCCGTAGTTTAGGGTAAACAGTTTGGCGCCCACCGTGGGGCTAAGATAATAGTGACCGTTTGATACAAATTTCTGTCACACACACTATTTTACGCTTGTTCTTTGCAGAATCTTTTGTTTTCAGGATATAACATAATCATGTCGCACTCACAATCCATGCCTCAGTTCGTCAATGATGAGTTCGACCACCAGGGCGAACACAACAATGTGATGCTCGGTAATGAAGTTCCAATCGACGCCAACTCTCAAATGGCGGTCGATGTGGATCAGACTTCTGGCCCGTCGAACAGTGTCCAGAGAGAACACCGTTCAAGAACTCAAAACAACGAAGGGGACGGGATCAGTCTCAGAATGATATTCGACATGTTACAAGCCCAGCAAGTAGCCATCGCCCAATTGCAAAGTCGCAGTCAGGTTTCGGACATGATTGAAGCCGGTTCTTCTCGAGGAGTTATCCCCGAAAATGAACCGACCACGACGCAACCTGACGAAGGCGGATCAGGGACAAATTCTGGAATCATGAAGATGCTCGAGAAGCTGACAAAGCGAGTTGAATCGGGCGAAAAGAAGATTGAAGCCAACGACAAGAAAGTAGAAACATATAACTCGAGGGTGGACCAGATTCCAGGAGCACCCCCGGTGTTGAAAGGCTTAGACTCGAAGAAATTTGTACAAAAGCCTTTCCCGTCAAGCGCTGCCCCAAAACCTATACCAAAAAAGTTCCGCATGCCAGAAATCCCCAAGTACAACGGGACATCTGATCCAAATGAACATGTAACAACATACACATGCGCCATAATAGGGAATGATCTCGAAGATGACGAGATTGAGTCTGTTCTTCTGAAGAAATTCGGAGAGACCTTGTCGAAAGGAGCAATGACTTGGTACCACAACCTGCCCCCGAACTCCATCGATTCCTTTGCCATGCTTGCAGACATCTTCGTCAAAGCTCATGTAGGTGCCATTAAAGTCAAGACACGAAAATCAGACTTATTCAAAGTCAGGCAAAGAGATAACGAGATGCTGAGGGAATTTGTATCTCGCTTTCAAATGGAATGAATGGACCTACCACCGGTCACCGATGATTGGGCCGTGCAAGCTTTCACTCAAGGGCTCAACGCCAGAAGTTCAACGGCTTCTCAACAGCTTAAGCAGAGCTTGATCGAATACCCGACTGCCACTTGGGCGGATATACACAATCGGTATCAATCGAAGATAAGGGTCGAAGATGATCAGCTTGGAGCCCCCTTGGGATCCGCTTACCCTATCAGAACTCATGACCGGACTCAAAGAGATAATTACAGAGAGCCAAGGTCGAACAGAGACAGACATCGACCGTATCCTGGCGATCGAAGGGCCATCCAGGGAAGACAAGGGTCTCCGAGACAAGAGAGGAGGAACGATCCTAATCAAAGGAACCGAGGACCGCTGCCGAGAAATAACTTCGAAAAAGCCGCTGGTCACCGAGAAGCGCCCCGACTGTCCGAGTACAACTTCAATGTCGATTCAGCGACTCTCATATCCGCCATTGGTCGCATTAAAGATACCAAATGGCCTCGGCCGCTGCAATCGGACCCGGCCAAGAGAGACCCCATGTAAGTACCATGGTACACATGGAAATAAGATGGAAGATTGCCGACAACTGAGGGAAGAAGTAGTACGGTTGCTCGAAAACGGGCACCTTCGAGAGTTTTTAAGCGACCGGGCCAAGAACCATTACGGGAACAGAAATAGGCCAACAAATCAGGAGGAGCCTCAGCACACGATCAACATGATAATCGGAGGGATAGATACACCCCAAGGCCCAGTGTTAAAGCGTACCAAGATATCTATCACCCGAGAAAAGCGCACTCGGGATTATACGGCGGAAGGAGCTTTATGCTTCGGCGATAAAGATGCAGAAGGGGTCATACAGCCCCACAACGATGCCCTGGTGATATCGATGCTCGTACACAAAACCCGGGTGAAGCGTGTACTTGTCGATCCCGGTAGTTCAGCTAATATAATTCGGTCGTGGGTCATCGAGCAGCTCGGATTGACAAACCAGATCATTCCCAAAGTTCGGATCCTCAATGGTTTCAACATGGCATGTGCGACAACCAAAGGGGAAATAACGTTGATGGTGAACACCGCCGGTACTATTCGGGCAACGAAGTTTTGCATGATCGAAGGTGACATGAGATACAATGCCTTGCTCGGGAGGCCTTAGATTCATGACATCGGAGCTGCACCTTCGACATTGCACCAGATGTTGAAATTCCCATCGGCTGATAGGGTCGTAACCGTCTACGGAGAACAACATGCTGTGAGAGAAATATTCGCAGTGGAAGAGACAGTGCCAAAGCCGACCGCTCCTTCCCAGAAGACCCAATAGCAATCACAAACACCACCTTCGACAAATGAGGGTGAGCAAGATCAACTCGAAGTTGACGATTATAGGGTTCCCCGGTCATTTATCGGTCCCGACGAGTCCGATGCGACGAAATCGATGGTCGAGGAGCTCGAACAGATTTCACTCCGAAGTGACGTGCCTGATCGAAAGGTATACCTGGGCTCGGGCTTAAGCTCCGAGCTCAGGACCAAATTAATTAAATTTATTTCAGCTAACAAAGATTCTTTTGCTTGGTCCCATCTTGACATAATAGGGATACCGCCGGAAATTACAACTCACAAACTGAGCATTGACCCAAAATTTCGGCCGGTAAAGAAAAAGAGGAGGCCTCAGTCTGAAATCAAGCAAGCATTCATCAAGGACGAGGTAACTAAACTTTTGAATATAGGGTCCATACGGGAAGTTAAATACCCGGAGTGGCTAGCAAATGTAGTTATAGTTCCTAAGAAGGGAAATAAGCTTAGAATGTGCATAGATTATAAAGATCTAAATAAGGCGTGCCCCAAAGACTCCTTTCCCTTGCCCAACATCGATCGCATGATCGATACTACCGCTGGCCACGAGACTCTTAGTTTTCTCTATGCCTACTCTGGTTACAACCAGATACAAATGGATAAGGATGATGAAGAAAAGACATCCTTCATCACTAAGTATAGAACTTATTGCTATAACGTGATGCCATTCGGGCTGAAAAACGCAGGGGCTACCTACCAATGCCTAGTAAATAAGATGTTCGAAAAACAACTAGGAGTAACAATGGAAGTTTATATTGATGACATGTTAGTTAAGTCCCTGTGAGCAGAGGACCATTTGAGTCATTGCAGGAAACATTCGATGTACTAAAAAGGTACAACATGAAGTTAAACCTAGAGAAGTGTGCATTCGGAGTGGGTTCGGGAAAATTCCTTGTTTTCATGGTCTCGAACCAAGGAATAGAAATCAACCCCGACAAAATCAAGCCATCGAAGACATAACGATCGTAGACAGTGTGAAAGCTGTGCAGAAACTGACAGGTCGGATAGCAGCCCTAGGCCGATTCATATCGAGGTCATCCGACAGAAGCCTTCAGTTCTTCAACTTGCTGAAGAAGAAGAACGAATTCTCATGGGACCAGAATGTCAGCATGCGTTAGAAGAGCTTAAAAGGTATCTCTCCAGTCCACCTTTGCTGCATACGCCAAAAACGGGTGAGCAGTTATACCTGTACCTTGTTGTTTCGGAAATAGCGGTGAGCGGGGTCCTGGTCCGAGAAGAACAAGGTACGCAATTCCCCATCTACTACGTCAGTAGAACACTAGGTGAGGCCGAAACTAGGTACCCACATTTGGAAAAGTTAGCACTCGCTTTATTAAGTGCTTCTAGGAAGCTAAAACCCTATTTCCAATGCCACCCCATATGTGTAGTGTCAACTTATCCCCTTAGGAATATTATGCACAAACCTGAGTTATCAGGTCGACTGTCCAAGTGAGCCATCGAGATAAGCGGATACGATATTGAATATCGACCTCGAACCTCGATCAAGTCTCAAGTGTTAGCAAATTTTGTCACCAACTTTACCCCGTCGCTTATTCCGAGGTCGAGAGAGAACTAATGACTGAATCGGGGACTCCTTCGGGAGTGTGGACTTTGTTCACAGACGGCGCCTCTAATTCGAAGGGATCGGGGCTTGGTATCGTACTTAAAAACCCCCAATTGGGAACACAATTCGACAGTCTATTAAGACTGTAAAATTAACTAACAACGAAGCAGAATATGAGGCTATGATTGCAGGTTTAGAGTTGGCAAAAAACCTGGGGGCAGAGATAATTGAGGCCAAATGTGATTCCCTCCTCGTAGTCAACCAAGTAAACAGGACGTTCGAGGTCAGAGAGGGGCGCATGCAAAGGTACGTGGACAAGCTTCAGGTCACACTACATAGGTTTAAAGAATGGACCCTACAGCACATACCACGGGAGCAAAAATAGTGAGGCCGATGCCCTCGCCAACTTAGGGTCATTGGTCGAAGATGAAGAGATCGATTCTGAAAAGGTCGTGCAACTATCGAGGTCGGTGGTGGAAGAAGGCCATGCCGAAATCAACTCAACAAGCTTGACCTGGGATTGGAGGAACAAATACATAGAATATCTCAGTTCAAGTAAGCTGCCATCGGATCCCAAAGAATCGAGAGAGTTACGTATGAAGGCAGCCCGATTTTGTTTGGACGGCGACAGAACCCTATACAGAAGGACATTCGGAGGTCCCCTCGCCATATGCATCGGGCCCGGTGATACTGAATACATCTTAAGGGAGATACACGAAGGTGCATGTAGCAATCGCTCCAGCTTCGAATCCTTGGTTCGAAAAATAATTCGGGCTGGTTACTATTGGATCGACATGGAGAGAGATACGAAGGAGTTCGTGCGCAAGTGCAGCAGATGCCAAAGGCACGCATCGATGATTCACCAGCCCGGAGATACATTGCATTAGATCCTATCGCCATGGCCGTTCATGAAGTAAGGAATGGACATAGTCAGCCCTCTCCCTCGTGCACCAGGTAAAGCTCAATTTATTCTTTTTATGACTGACTACTTTTCCAAGTGGGTGGAAGCACAGGCTTATGAAAAGGTCAGGGAAAAGGAAGTAATTGACTTCATATGGGACCATATTATCTGCTGGTTTGGGATGCCCTCAGAAGTCGTATGCGATAATGGCAAACAATTCGTCGGCAGCAAAGTAACAAAGTTCTTTGAAGACAACAAGATCAAGAGAATACTGTCAACTCCATGTCACCCCAGCGGCAACGGCCAAGCCGAGTCAACCAACAAGACTATAATTCAAAACCTGAAGAAAAGGTTAGCCGACGCAAAAGGAAAATGGAGGGAAATGCTGCCCGAGGTTCTATGGGCATATCGCACAACCGAGAAAACCGGCACCGGGGCCACCCCGTTCTCCCTAGTCTACGGTGCTGAAGCACTGATACCGGTCGAGGCAGCGAACCGAGCATCAGGTTCCGAAACACAACCGAGGAATCGAATCGGGAAGCTATGAACATCAGCCTGGAACTTTTGGATGAAAGGAGCGAAGCGGCTCTTGTTCGGATGCGGCGCAGAAACAAAAAATCGAAAGGTATTACAATCGGAGAGCCCATCTCCGATACTTTAACATTGGGGACTTGGTACTCAGAAGAATTACACCCAACGCTCGAGATCCAAACGAAGGAAAACTAGGACCGAACTGGGAAGGGCCCTATACTATCTTGAAGGTCACCGGAAAGGGATCTTACAAGATCGGAACTATGGATGGCAAGCAACTGCCAAACAATTGGCACGTGAGCCACCTGAAGCGATATTATTGTTAAGGTAATAAATTTCATTTTCTCATTTTGTTTGTTTTATGATACTAACATCTGCAGGTAGAAAATAGAGTGACCACAAGCCAGGAAACACGAGACACTAGGACTGAAAGCACGCGTTGCACTCTTTTTTCCTTCGACCGATTTTGTCCCAAATTGGGTTTTACGGCAAGGTTTTTAATGAGGCAACCAGGAGTCATGCTAACTTAGATCGGTCACTCATCGAAGATAATGATATTTGGTGCACAACTTCGATCGGCCTTGAATATCTAGAGATTGCTTGTGTACTTCAAATCTTTGCTTAGCTACTTCAAATTCAAGGGGACTTCACGCAGATCATTAGGAATCAATGTAAGGGTCAAACGGTCGAAAGTACCGTGCCCAAATAGATCGATCTGCCCCTTAAGCGAAGTTGTACAAGCGTATGAATGCTAATAAAGTTTATTTGGCACCGATATTCTGTTTCTGAGCCCAAGGGCCTCTTTTGATTTTCATTACATCATCAAAAACTAACATTGTTCAAATGTTTACGCCAAATTCTGAGGGGAGTAAGACCTATTAAGGCAGACCCAAATTTGATTAAAAGGACAAGGCCGTATTGAGTTAACAAAACTCGAAGGGAAATAAGACCAACTCAGGAAAACCCCAATTTATAAAAGGCTAAGGCCAAACCAAGCTAAATTCGAGGATGACTGAAACTTGCCAAGGTAAAACCTCGATTCTTTAAAAGGGCTAAGGCTAAATCAAGTCATTGAAGTTCAAAGGGGAACAAAATTTGCTAAGACATGATCCCGTTTTCCTGATAGGCCAAGGCCACATCGAAGTAATAAAGTTCGGGGAGAAATGAATCTTATTAAGGCAACTCCGAATTCATAAAAGGCTAAGGCCGAATCGGGTCAAAACCTGTTAAGACGGATTCAATTCCTTAACGGACCAAGATCCCCTCGAGGTGTGGGCCTTATTCGATCGGCATGGAGGAAGAAAATATATGGTGAAATAAATCCTAGCTAAAGCAGGAAAATTTGCGAGATATGAAAATTTTAGAGCAAAGTTAGACAAAAAAAGGAATTCTTTTATATATGCAAATTAAAGTATGTTACAGAAAGGCCATATCATTTTACAGGCAACATCAGTCAGAATCATCTTCTTCTTCCTCAGGGAAGGCCCACCTCCTTGCTTCGGCTTCGATCTTTGCTGCTTCATCGACCTCAGAAGATAGATCGAAACCTCGAGCTCTTAGCTCCTCGAGGACGGAGAGACGGGTCTGGCACTTGGTGTATTCGACCAAAATCTTTGATTGCTCCTAGGCGGCCTCAGCATCAGCTCTGTATTGAGCTATCAGGTCATCGGCGTCGGCTTTGGACGTGGCAATCTCGAACTTTGCTAATTGCAGCTCGTTTACCAGGACATCCCGATCTAGAGTGAGCACCTCAACTTGGGACTGAAGTGAATCGGTGCTCTTGGTCAGAACCCCAATTTTCTCATGTGCCTCTGAAAGTTACTCCTCCAAGGGTACTACACGAGCACGGAGGGTTTCCTTCTTCGAAGTCAATATATCGGCCTTTGCTCTCCACTCTTCGGTTTCTGCCTTGGCCTTGCTCACTACGGACCGAAGTTGATTTACTCGGTCAATCTGCTGCCTCAGCTGGTCGAGTGTTTTTTCATTCTCTTTATGCACAAACTCCAGCTCGGCTCGAAGAGTCGACATCTCCCGCTCGAGCCGCTGGCGCCGTGCCTTTTCTTCCCTTTGATGAAGGAACTCCTCGCGATGAAGCACCGAAGACTGCAAGGCGTGAGGAAAAAATGAAATAGTCAGTACGAGTCTAAGAATAAGATAATGGACACCAAATACAGCCTATGAGGAATTTTACCTTATTTGTCGCCTGTTGAGCTTCGTTGAACAAACAGGCCTCGTCCACCGCATCTATTGCAGCCTGATCCTCTTCGGTCACCAAACAACGAAGGTAGCTAGCCATGCCTACGGGCGCAGCCAAAGCCCTAGCATCATCGGGAATGGTGAACTTTACTACCCTCTTCCGATCAGGATTGGAGCTTGGAGCTTGGAGCTTGGAGCAGGAAATCTATCGACTAACTTGAGACCGATAGATACCCCGCTCGTCTCGGCGGGAGGACTCCTTCTCGGCACTTCGAGCCTGAATGTATCAGCCGATGGCACTCCATCGAAGAACTCTTCGAAGGCTCCTGCCGATATCGGGCCTTTGCTCGGTGTGTGCGTCCTTGCGGCCTGGGCTTCATTAAGGGTTGCCTCCGAAAAGGAGGGAGAGTCCATTGTCTCTGAGAGGTCCGAGATTCCTTGTACTGCCTCCCCTGCATCGGCACATACCCCGGTCCTCGTCCCTGCCTCAAGATCCTCTGCTCGAGGGGCGCAAGCTTCTTCGACTGTTGGCTCGGGGACTGTCCGAGATGATTCATTATTTAAAGTATTAAGGTTTCTATCTTCCTCGGAGTCGTCACTCAGCCGAATAGCCAGGTCGGCGATTTTAACCCTACGAGCTATGCTTTTCTTCTTAACCCTCCTTTTCTCAGGCTCTGAGGAACCGGGGACTTCTTTTCTCTTTTTCTCTCCCTCCTTCTCCAAGGCAGGGGGAGGGCAGGAAACTTCTCCACCGATGGACGCCGGCCTCAATTCAGCATCCTTCGATAGACCTATGAAGAAAGGGGGAAATTAATTAATGGCAGCACCGATCACTTAAAGTAAGAAAGATGAATATTATCGAGCTCACCATGATTTTTGGCCTCCCAAAGGCCCTTCGATATTTCACACCAGGCGCGTTCTGAGTAAGTCCTTTGGGCTACCACCTTCCGGACCCACTCTTCCAAATGCTGAATCGCAGCCGGCGGATGGGAAACAGCTACATTTTGCAAAATATATTAGTAACATAACAAACGAGAGACAACAAATGAATTACGATAGGAAAGTGATCCTTACGATTCATTTTCCACCTTTCGGGGAACGACATATCTTCAGTAGGGATCAGATTCGATGTTCTTATTCGGACAAATCGGCTCATCCATCCCCTGTCCTTGTCTTCATCGATGCTCGAAAATGGGCTTTGCTTGCCCGACGAGCGAGTTTTATTAGTCCCCCTCGGAAAATTCGGGGACTGTATAGGCGTAGCAGGTGATCGATGGTGAAAGGATGTCCATGACCTTGCTCACAAAAAAGCGGAAAAGAAGAACTATCCGCCAAACGGAGGGGTGAATCTGCCCCAAAGTAACATTGTACCTTTTACAAAAGGCGACAATGATGGGGTCCAAAGGTCCCAACGTGAAGGGATAAGTGTAAACACTCAAGTAACCCTCCACATGGGTGGTAATTGCCTCATCCTGAGAGGGAACTACCCCATCTTTGTTAGTCCAGTTACAATCTATTTTCACCCTCTCTATGGTTTTGCCCGTAATCGAGCTTATGTATCTGGCGACCGGTTCACCACGGCCCGGTACAGAAGAGGCCTTCTCTACTTTAAAGTCGGAGCCGATTGGGCATCCGACCGGTACGAAAGCTTTAAGAGGAGGCTCTGTCAAAGTTTCTTCACCAACGACAGGCTCGACCTCTTCAGAAGGTTGAGAAGATGAGGTTTGTTGTTTCTGAGGAACGGATTTGGATGTTTTTGCCATTGAAGATAAAAGATGAAAGCGAGAAAATTGGAGTGAATAAGGGGAAGTTACTTGGAGAACACAAATATAGAGAACTTAAGACTCAGACGGCGCAAAACTTGGAACTTGAAGAATGAAGGGGCTATTTATACTTTTCAAAAGCGGCGGTTCGAAACACAAGATGGGAAAGCATTAATTAGTATTTGCAGAAGTTGCAGGGTTTGTTGCCAGCTGGGACACGAAAGGACCTTTTTTGATATTGGCCACGTGCGTCATCATGCTGCCGTCATTCATCAGCAAGACGTTTTTAAGTTATCTGATTTGACGCTTCGAACTTCGTGTCGTATCGATAAGTGTGTTCTCAATTAACCTAATCTTGAAAAGCTACAGTTCATATCGTTTCTTGTCATTACTCTCCAAAAAATGAGGGGACTATCTGTATGGGGTCGGATATGATCGAGCATACCAGTCTTGGGTTACGATCATCGGTGCAACTTAAGGACGGTCTCCTGTGGATCGAGACCAGCACTTCGAGAAGGGAAGTTCGAGGTCAGGCGTCATCGGGAAAACGTTCAAAGTCAAAGTATTCGAGATGAGGTAGCCGAGACCGGTTTGGATAAAGCATCTTATGGTAAAAATATCATATTCGCATAACAGAAGGGGCGAAAATCTCGTAGCATGTACATATCTCGGCGGGAATCACGGCCCAAATCAGCAAAGACGTTGAACCTAATAATTTTAGGGATCTTTTACCCTGTAATTAGGTCTTTTACCTTGTATAGGATTCTTTTCTCCTCCTATATAAAGAATTCAACCCTATTGTATACGAGACACAACATACGACCAATATAACAGTTAGTATATTTTGATTATCTTCTTCATAAGATACTTATTTCATTATTGTTCATCCCATCACAGCAAAATTACTCAACTTTGGCGGTTTGTTTATTCTTTTATTTATTTAATTCAGCCTTTATTTTATCATTTATTCTTTAATTGTGTCAGGCCAAGTCACGTATCCTTAATGCCACGTACAAATTCAATTGTTACCCGTAGTTTAGGGTAAACAAGCATATAATCAATGGGGGTTAATTGAGTTCATCATCTTTCAACATGAGACATATGTGTGTATGTGGAACATCGCAAAAAGTTAAACAAATTTTAAATTTGGAATCCATAATTTAAAAGTGTAATGACTTGTTTTTAATGGTAATAAATTACAAATTAAATCTATTAAATTTTTATTTTAATTTGGAATGCTTTAGTTGATAATATATGGCCTCCTTACGTGTGATAGTTGCATTTTGATTACTATTAAATTCTCCATCACAAGTTAAGATAATATTATGTTTACAACCTTACATAAAAGTGATATCTTTCTTAGACTGCATTTTCCAAATATGGCCTTTGGTATGACTAAGAGACGGAATATATCTTGAATTTTCCATCCCTTTGAGCAAAATCTTTCATAACATGGATGATATCTAATTAAATGTGACCTAGCTTATTAATGAAAAACGGCTCGTGACAAAGAATGTCTAATTAATTAAGTCAAGTGTTGCATTCTGAAGGAAGCTTTAGGGCAACCGTAAATTTATTTTTGTGTAATTTATACAGTCACGGGTTTAAATCGTTGAAGAAATCACTAATATTTACATTAGGGTAGGTTGTCTATATTCACACCTTTAGAATGCAGTCCTTCCTCAAACGAGTTTTTACCCTGCGTAAATAAGAGATGCTTTGTAGAACGAGTTTTTTTTTTTTTAAAATCGCATTTTGATGCCAAAAATGGTAATGCAAGAGTTATTTGTTAGCCTTGTGCGATTGGATGTGAGGTTTTGTCTGCAAGAGCTATACTTGTAATGGATAATGTCAATGCAATTTTTGTCCTACTATAGAAAAGTGAAAATTTTCCGAATGTATATATGGTACAACTTATGGCCCAGTTAATTTGGAGGGTGATCATTCATACATATGACTTGGAATTGATCCCCCTTCAAGGAGTTGAGGCTGTCACACAGAGTTTGCCTAGTACGATTTTCATTCCTTGTGTAGTTTACATGCAATTATGTGGGTGGTTTACACAGTGCGTACAGAGTGCTCACCCGAAAGATAAAGACCGTAGCTTAAAGTGGCTACGGGTTTTTTCGGATTCCAAAAAAAAAAAAAAAATTATCTAAAATTATTGTATTTCTCTCACTACTAAAAATCAGGTAAAAAGCGACCGAAAAAAGCGACCAAAGTTGGTCCCTATCAGCCCAAAAGCGATCAAAAAGCGACCAACTTTGGTCGCTTATCAAAAAATACATAAAATTAAAATCTGAAATTAGCGACCAAAGTTGGTCGCTTTTCCAGAATTTTATTTTATGTAATTTTCAAAAAGCGACCAACTTTGGTCGCTAATGGCGACCAATTGGCGACCAAAGTTGGTCGCTACTGTGCAGAACCAATTTTTTTTCCAGCAAAATAGCGATCAATTGGCGACCAAAGTTGGTCGCTATTTTTGGTATATTTTTTTCAGAAACTGCCTGTTTTGGCAGCTACACCACCTGCCAGTTTTACCAAATTCCTAAAAGAAGCATTTTATGCAATTAAAACAACAACAACGACAAGAACAACTACAACAAATAACAACGAGAATAACAACTACAATAAACAACACATTAAACAACAACATTAAACAACAATAAGGTTTGAAGTTCAAATGAACTTATACATTATATAAGTTGTTATTACAATTTAACGTCTACTAATGTCTACATCATCATCGTCATCGCCGGATGAAGTGTCATCATCAAGCTGACCACCCGGCGATGATTCACGTGACCGGGGAATCGGAAAAGAGCCAGAAGCCAAGAGAGATTTGATCTACTCTCGTAGAGCAGCATATTGAGCATCTCTACGTTTATCTTTCTTCTTCTCTCTTTCTTCTCTCTCCTTCTCTCTTTCTTCTCTCTCCTTCTCTCTTTGCTTGGCAGCTTCTAGCTCGAATGTGAGCTTTTCTACATGGGCCGGCATAGAGGCGAGGGTATCCCCATCAAGCGACTCCCCTCCGGATGAAGTGCCTATTCCGTGCATTCCACACCTATAGCGGTAGAATTGTTTAGCGGGAAGCCCGTATACCCTCCCCCCTTTTGGACCGCCAGCCACCTGCGTCCATATTCTCTCAGCATCCTCGTCCGACGGTTGGATTGTTTCGCCCGACGAAGATGGTGGCTGGCTGCGTGCAAACTCTTCCAACTCAGCTGTGAAGCGACTCTATAAGAAAAATTAAATTAGTTTTCAAAAGTTATATAAAACTAAATCAAAGTACTTAATAAAAATTGAAAACTTACATGTACAGCCGAGGCTCGGTCCTCGACCCACCTTTCTTCATCCGAATCTTTCTTCTTCTTGACAGTATGAGTTTGCTTGAATAACTCATCTCGCCTGACTGGACGGCCTAACTTCTTCTCCTGAAAAGTCATAAATTTTTGTTAATAAACAAATTAGACGTTGAAAATTAAAATTAAGTTAAGCAATTACGTACCATCTTCCTCTTTATTGAACCGAGGCTGACCGCACCTCCAGTGTGCAGAGAGCCTCCCGTCTCCGAAGCACGAGCTTTCTTTCCTTGCTCGCACTTATTTACGAAATCTACGGTTGCCCATTGCCTTTGCAGATCAGTCCAAAAACCATCTTGCAACCAGTTGAGCTTCTTATTCGTCCTTCTAGCTTTGGAAAAGCAATGGGACAACCGCTTGCGTGCCTTGAGATTGAAGTTTGCAGCCACCTCCGCATTATAGCGTTGTTCCCACACACACTTGCTCTGTATTTGAGAAGTTAAGTATTTAGATTGAAATATCATAGTACTTATATGGAAATATCATAAATATAAATAATTGTACTGCTTGAAAGAACATTTATACCTTAAATTCATTGAAAATTGCCTCCTTAAGCGTGTATGGAAATTCACTCCAAGACGCATAAGGGCTATCATATAGCTTTCGCGTTGCTTGGGTGATTATCCTCGTTGTAACATTACAAGGGTCAAACCTTTAATGTAATTAAAAAAAAACACATTAATATGTTGGTAAAACCGTAGAAAACAATAAAATTAAAAATAACTAATAACTCTTATCCGTCACCCTCAGGGACTATTATGATCCTGCCATGATCATCCCGACGCACCTCCTCGTCATCATCAGCAGGGGCATGTGTGGACGGTGTGGGGGGGTCAGAGGTAGGATCACGCAGGGGAATGCCTGTAACAGATGGAATCCCCGACGAAGATGGCTGCGAGCCCTGCGACGCAGCTGTATGTACCACATTGGGACATGTCCCTGATTGTTGTGACCCGAGTGGCAGCAACGCCAGTGGCTGTGACCCTAGTGGCTGCGGCGATGATGAATGTGCTCCATGTGGATGTGACATGGACCGATGCGGTCCATGCGATGAAGATGGCTGAGATCCACGTGGATGTGCAGTAGGTGGACTGTACGCCGTATATAAGTTGTTCTTAAGTTGTATGTTTTAGCTGCTGGAATTTTAAGTTGGAATTTTAAGATTAAAACTACTTGACCGCATACGTGACCCCAAGCTAATTCAAATAAAACAGAAAAAAATTACATTACTTCATCCTCACGTCTTCTTTTTAACTTGTTCAAGATATGAATTTGTTAAAGTGAAAGGTCATTTATAAAACAAGTCTATTCAACCAAAAGCATCAACAACTATATACAATATCAAACCATCAAAAGCCAAGGCAAGTTCTTGTTAAGTGTATCATATTCACTATTTGTGCAGATTGCAGTTTCATATCAAGATAGTAATTAAAATCAGAAAATATAGACAAAAGAAAGTTAAGTAGTTCTTTACAAAGTCGACCTATATCTATATCTCAACTTCAACATCACTGTTTGTCTATGTTATTAAACAGGGTTTTATTGATGATTTTAGGTTCTTGTTTTACTTTTACATGGACATTTTCTGGATTTGTCTATGTTATTAAAAATAGACAAAGATAACACAAATATTTTTAAAAAAAAAACAGAAACTTACAAGGAAGGAAAATTAATTTGGAAATATAATACATATGCTGTTTTGGAATTGCAAATAAAAGTGAAAGAGCAACAACATCTGATGTTTTGGAAATATAATAATCTAACCTTGAATTTTTTATAGGTTGAAAAGGAGAGAGGCGCGACTAGCAGCTTGGTGGACGGAGGACAGCAGCGGCGACGACTAGCGGACAGCGGTGGCGGCGACGTGGGGACAGCGGTGGCGCCGACGTGGATGGACAGCAGCGGCAGCTTGGTTGCGCGAGGTGGAGGGAATGGGATTAGGGTTAGAGAAATAGGGGTTTTGGGAATTTTGAGAATTTTGACGAAATAGACTGAAGACCCGATTTTGTTTCTGAAATTAAAATGACCGACCAAAAAAGCGACCGCAATTGGTCGCTTATATATATAAAAATTTTAAAATTTAAAAATTCCGACCAATAATGGTCGCCATTTTGGTCGCTTTTCTGTTCTGTATATATATTATATATATATATTATATATGTACATATACACTTAGTATATTTATATATTTACTATAGTTATATATATATATACTATGTTTATATATTTATATATGTACATATACTATATTATATATGTAAATATTTATTTATACAGTTTATTATACAATACACTCTATATATATCAAGTTATATATATAATATACTATAACGTGTATATATA
>MCJB01001723.1:25716-40893 GCA_002018475.1 Nicotiana obtusifolia
AAAAAAAAAAAAACAGAAACTTACAAGGAAGGAAAATTAATTTGGAAATATAATACATATGATGTTTTGGAATTGCAAATAAAAGTGAAAGAGCAACAACATCTGATGTTTTGGAAATATAATAATCTAACCTTGAATTTTTTATAGGTTGAAAAGGAGAGAGGCGCGACTAGCAGCTTGGTGGACGGAGGACAGCAGCGGCGACGACTAGCGGACAGCGGTGGCGGCGACGTGGGGACAGCGGTGGCGCCGACGTGGATGGACAGCAGCGGCAGCTTGGTTGCGCGAGGTGGAGGGAATGGGATTAGGGTTAGAGAAATAAGGGTTTTGGGAATTTTGGGAATTTTGACGAAATAGACTGAAGACCCGATTTTGTTTCTGAAATTAAAATTACCGACCAAAGAAGCGACCGCAATTGGTCGCTTATATATATTAAATTTTTAAAATTGAAAATACCGACCAATCATGGTCGCCATTTTGGTCGCTTTTCTGTTCTGTATATTACATATGTATTTCATATACTAAATGTATTGTATGGTGTATTATACAATACACTATATATATATATATATATATATATATGTATATATATTTATATATATTTATATATATACATATACTAAGTGTATAGTATATTATATGGTATAGTGTATTATATAGTATAGTTATTATATATCAAGGTATATATATGTATATATACTATAATGGTGATTTATCGTTATTATATATCATGGTATATACTATAATGGTGATTTATCGTTATTAATCACAGAATACTATGACCGAACACTGCGACGAACAGAATGAGACTGATGAGTGAAATCAGTGAACTCATTAAAACTAGCAAGATTATTTAGCCTTTGTGATAAAGCTACTATATTATATATGTACATTTACTATATTATATATGTACATATTTATATATAATGTACTATATATGTACATACACTATATTATATAAATATTTATTTATATATGTACATGTACTATATATTATATATGTACATATACACTTAGTATATTTATATATTTACTATATATATATATCTATATATATATATATACTATGTTTATATATATTTATATATGTACATATACTATATTATATATGTACATTTACTATATTATATATGTACATATTTATATATAATATAATATATGTACATACACTATATTATATAAATATTTATTTATATATGTACATGTACTATATATTATATATGTACATATCACTTAGTATATTTATATATTTACTATATTTATATATATATACTATGTTTATATATTTATATATGTACATATACTATATTATATATGTAAATATTTATTTATATAGTTTATTATACAATACACTCTATATATATCAAGTTATATATATAATATACTATAACGTATATATNGTGTATTGTATATATATAAATAAAACTGTATTATATATTTATATAAATAAATATATATAACACCGGATATATATATATATATATATATTATAATACACTATACTATAGTATATTATATTGTATAGTGTATTATATATCAATATATATATATATATATCAAGGTATATATATATAATATACTATAACGTATATATATATATATATATTAAAGTTATATTCGATATATATATATAGTATAATATAGTATATATATACTAAATATATTGCACGCACGCTCCGTAATACACTTAATTGCATATTAATCCCTTATATTACAAAAGCGTTAATGGCTTACATTTATTTTATTTAGACATGCAGTAAATACAAAATTGAGTTTAATTTTGGTAAAATGTTAACAAGAAAGCGACCAACATTGGTCGCCAATATATATACTTTTATATTAGCGACCAACGTTGGTCTCCTAATTATAATCTGATTTAATTTAATATTCCAGGAAGCGACCAACTTTGGTCGCCTATATGCCCATAAAATTCCCTACAATAAGCGACCACAATTGGTCGCCAAACTAAAATCTGATTTAATTTAATTTTCCAGGAAGCTACCAACTTTGGTCGCCTATATGCCCATAAAATTGCCTACAATAAGCGACCACAGTTGGTCGCCAAACTAAAATCTGATTTAATTTAATTTTCCAGATAAGCGACCAACTATGGTCGCTTTTCTCCCCATAAAATTTTCCTTCCATGAGCGACCAACTTTGGTCGCTATTTTTAAACGTGGGTTCAGCTGTGCGACCAAACTTGGTCGCCAATTATGAATTTTCTTTGACCAACCTGGTCTGACCAGTCCGGTCAAAATGTTGACGATTTTTGCTACGAATTATCGACCGTCTTTGGTCGCTATTGGATTTAAGTTTTTTTTTTCATTTTTTTTTTCTAATTTGGCGACCAATTTTGGTCGCTTTTTGTGGCAGACCAACTTTGGTCGCTAATTTTTGGTCTCTAAAACCCTGATTTTTAGTAGTGAGATCTTGTAGGGTAGAAATATTAAATTACCTCGAATGCATAGGACTCTCGTCTTTCATTGCTTAATTGAAAACAAGCTAGTACCAAAATTTTAGTTGGAAAATCCAATTCACTTAGCGCTTGTCACTTGACATGGCTTATAATGTTAAATTTAGGATTAGAAAATCCCTACTTGTAGTTTATAATTAAATCGACGAGGTTCTTATCAAACTGAAGGGCTATGTTTCTCAGTACGTGATTAGTCGATTACTATCCAAATAAAGAAAAGGAGATATTGAAATTTCGTTATTTGAAAGACAATCATTGATCCAAAATGGCCACTATACATGTATATTTTTTACATTTTAGTGTTTTGAACCAATCATCTCATGTCAAAGATGAAGTTAATTGCTAATTAAGTTCTTTTGATCTGCATAACTGAGTGCGCAGAGAATGTCGATTTCCACTAATTTGTGGAATATTACTATTACTACATGGACAGAAAAGAATAAAGAAGAAAACAATTTTTTGCCTTCATTTTGCATCCAAATAATAATGAAGTGAGATATAATCATTATATTTTTTTCAAACAAAATAACATTATATTATTCAAGAAAATAAATGGTCAGCTGACAAAGCCCCGAAGTTCTATGAGTATCGTAGAATTACATCAAACACCATGTGAATAGGCCTTAGAAAATCGTTTGTAGTTTCTTCGATTTTTCGATATAGAGCAATAGAGATTTAAATGTATATAACAAAAATTCGTTCTTTTAGACTTCTTACTAGGGACGGATTTATAGGTTGATATGTGAGGCATGTGAATCCATAATATTTTTATCAAACTAGGTATTTATATGTATAAATTTTATAAAATTAATTTAATATTATGTGTTGACATCCACACGAAAAAGAGATCAAATAGTGCACTTGATTGAATGCTTAGTATTTACTTAAAAGAGCAAAGACCAATTCACACTTAAATATATTTTTTTCCTTTATTAGTGGTGCAACCATATTTCAAAATGCTAGATCTGCTGCTTTCTATTAGATAGTGTTCGCAAAATGGTAGAGTTAAAGACTCCAAAGAAAAATTATAATGCATGAGCATGAAGCAATAAATCAAAAAGAGATATTTATCGACTAAATTTGACATGTCTAAGTGAAGCTTGGAGACAAAGTTCAATTTCCTGTGTTTTTAAGTTTTCTTTTTGTCCTATTATTAGGAGAATGAAGTTGGTGGAAGGTGAGATGACAAAACGCGACATGGTAAACTGGAAATGGACGAGAAGAGAAGTAAGTGGATTGCGGTGTTCTGTGAGTTTGTGAAGACGAAGACGACAGCAAGAGAGTGTCGACACTCGTATGTATATGTATGTACAGTTTGACGCCACAAAGTCGGAAAGCGACACTTCTCCGAATACGACGGGCAGACGGGCCAACTCAACTCATCATCTTGGGTCATAAGGATAATAATGTCGGCTTAAAATTAAATTTTATATCATATTTGATTTGAATATTAATTAATTTTATACAAAAATAGTCGAATTAGTTATTCTACATAAAAGATATAATAACTAATCCCATGGAATATCTCACCTTATGAGATATTTTACTATTGTACCAAACTTTATTTTATTAATTTTTCTCTCTTATGCTTATTAGGATGTTTGTGCTCGGTACGGTATAGTAGATAGATATTATTCGATTTCTTAAAATAATGTTCCCTCCGGTTCATTTTAATTATTTTTTTGTATTTTTTTGTGGTCCACAATATTTGATTTTTTCAGATATCAAGAAGGAATTAACCTCTTTTTTTCAAAGTTGCCCTTAGGGTAAAGAGCCTAGGAGTATTTGTTATATTTTCAATAAAAAATTAAGATTAATATGGTCAATTTTATTGTTAATTAATGCTAATAGGTAGATTTCTTAATATGTGCGAAAACTGAAAACAACCAAAACATCAATTAAAGTAGACGGATGCAGTATACCAATATTATACCTAATTACATTCGGTATATTTCAATTTTTCTCGTCCATATTTTGGTTTATTCGTACGATAACTTCGATTTATTCAACTTAAATACTAACTAGCGCATAGAAGCATAATTGTAACCGTCTTCTTCACCCATCTCTGGATCCAACGGTCCACAACTCCTCTATCCTTTTCCAAAGCAACCCCCAATGCCGATTATCATTTCCTTCATCAAGACAGCCACCTATTTCTTTGAAAATAATCCTACTTTTTTTTTTAATATTCATTTAGTATCTGATACTTACAAAATACTTCAATTAATTTAAATTTACGCCGCATATAGAAATAGCCAAATTAGCCTACTGTATCGGTCAAAATCTGTCCTGAAATATTTAGGATAAGATAATACTAAGGAAAGAATTTTCGAACCGTCGTTAGTTGAGGTGGACTAGGAAGCAGCAAGACTCATAGTCAAAGAGTTGACGAGAGCCGTGATCGAGATGTCAATAATGGTCAAGGTCGAGCACCATTGATGAAGCTGTAACGGCTAGTTTTCGAAATAGGATATTAAAGAGAATATTCATTAGAATTTACTAGGAATATGTCTCATATAAATAGAAAAAAAATACTATAATATGAGACATGTGATATTCATTTGTAAGAACACACTTTGACAAAAAGATTCTCTCTCTTTTACTAAGATACAAACACCACATTTTTCACTAAAATTCTTGTCGATATTGTTCCATACTTTTCCATCAGATCCGAGAATAATTCGAACATTCAAGGATTTGGCTGTCACTCATCATTGTGAGGAGGAACAACCATCTAACTCATCCTTTATTGGGTGAACCATTCCTCTTATTTATTTAAGTGTCAAATTGTTATTCATTGTTATTAAATACTAAATTATTATTCATGCTTTTTGGAATAGTTATTGCATATTGTTATAACTATTCGACCAGATCTATCTGACGTTTATCACACCCTCAAAATTACATCCAAAAATATTATTGTTAACTAAGTTAAATCCATAATCACATAAATTTAATTATTTAAACCAAAAATCATATTTTGGTCAAACACCTACGAGAATATGACACGTAAGATTTGGGGGTCATATTTTAATGGGTGGTCGTATAAGAAAATTTATCAAAATATTTTTGAAGCTTTTGTTTGATTATTTAGATATACCCATAATAGAAAGAAGTTCTATTTCGTAGTCAAATAGTTTAGCTAAAACTTGGTTAGAGTAAGTTTGGCTAGATTATTACCCAAGTATTATTTTATTCATCTTAGCCAAGAAAGTTTTGATCCGATTGATGACCTCATCACCTGTTGATTAAGCTCATTTAAATCCGTTCAAATTTAGTATAGCTTGCTCATGTAGTACTTCCTCCATCATCTCGAAATCTTTAATTAAAGATAAATAGATTCACATTCATTCGAATAAAACTAGAGACTTATTATTTAAACATTACTCTATGGATTTCTTTTGCTTTTTAAAAACTCCACGGATTACTGAATGACAGAAATTTTGAGATTAAAAAGTTCACGAACATCCAAATTTTAACATTTAAAAGGACCATTTCTTAAAGATGAGAAATAATCTATTTTTATAAATTAACAGAAACTAATTAATGTCGCCCGTCTTTTGGTATGTTTCTTGGAGTACGAGTAAAACGTTATAGGAAGAAGTGAGTGTTGAGTACAGAGACTGTATTTTATTAGTCACTGGTTAGGATATTCCCTTTTGAGTTGTAGGATTTTGCTCTGCGCAAATGAGCACATAATGGCACCAAACGTTCTTTCTCTGATTTTAGTGGTCAAATTTGAAAATGAGAAAGAGCAGTCATTTTCTCACAAAAGCCTTTTCGAATATGCCCATACTTTTACTATTAACCCATAATGGTTGAGGGGATACGTCGCTGCAAAGAATAAGTGCCCCTTTCTGTGCTAATAAATGAATATGATTTCTCTTTCAATCAAAACTGATCGACACTTTCCAAGGAAAAGAAAAAATTGACTCTTTGGAAGGAAAATAAAATAAATTGAAACTTTGCCACTTCCCATTGGCCTAGCTTCTTGCTTCAAACTTGTACCATTGGCATATCCAATAACTTGTACCATTGGCATATCCAAAGTGACAAGATTACCTATTTGCTTTTTTATTTAACTAGCTTGTATCCAAAACCTATTCAGGTTTGGTACGCTCATTGGGAGAGTAAAGCTCTTCCTATTATAGAAAAATGTATTTTTAAGTTTTGAACTAAACATTTTAGGTTAAGGGTGGAGAGATCTCATTCATACCGTTATATTCGTCGTTGGTAAAGTGACAAGATTGCTCTCCAGTTACTTGGTGTTATGGATTTAGTTTTGGTTCATTTTTGAAATTTAGTCTTAGCAGGGCTATATGTATTTGGATTATTTTTTTAGGACATTTGTAAAGAATATTTATGTTTAGTTTTTGTGCAAATTAAGCTCTAGAAAAAGTTGATTTGTATTTCAAGGAGTATAGGTTAAGTGGATTGTTCAAGAAAGCAACTTATTGGGATGTCTCACAAGTTTTTCTTTTTCCATTTTCAAACAAGAAAGTGTGGGGGCCTTGAAAGCGAGGCTAATTTTCATGATCATATTATGTAGGTAGAATGAGCCAAATAACCATCCCATCGTGTTTCATGCATATTGCAATTTTGTCTAATGCCATTTCAACCGTCACTGGTAAAATCTATCGTGTAACATAGTATAGCTCAGGAGATAGAGATTGTATTCGTATCATCTGAAACTAAAAAAATTTCGGGGTCTTAATTTCCATTATGTTCTGTATATGAAATTAGAATTGGGCAATTCCATGATCGTGATTTGATTATTATTAAATGGTGAGAAAGCACAATAATAAAAGAGGGAGAAACAAAAGAAGCAAGTTAAGAGAATATACTCTGATTAAGTACCCAAGCACGTGACCTAATGGTTAATGAAATAAGTAAAAATTTTGAAAATTACTTTTTAAATTTCAGCAGAAACAAAAAATATTAGGTGTATTTTTATTATTTGCCTAAGCTTTGTTGAGAGAGTTACCCTATATATGTGCTATGGAAAGTAGCAAAAATTAAATTCAAAATATAGTAACTAACACCAAATTTTCCTATCATAGAATTTAGAATCCATAAAGTTCAAATCTTGGTAGAAGGTAGCAAATACTAATAAATAGTTATAATAGTTTTTTAATTAATGGTTTAAAATGCTTGAACCATTGATTTGTTTTATTATTTCTATTAAACAAAAGAATAGGTAACCCTACTAGCACGTCTAGGCCTCTTTAATTCCCCTAAACAACTAAGCTGTTATATTAATTTATGGAAAAGAAAGGAGGTTTTCTCAAGGTATAAATAAAGTAATGGCCTTGATCTGAAATTGTTTAATTTAGGTCACACCTGTTGGGCGTTGCACTTACAATATAGTCCCATTGGGCAAACAAATAAATAATGCAAAGCAACCATAATGCAGTAAGCATTTGAAGTTTGATTTGACACTGATGTAGACACCTATGTCTAGTAGTTAAGAGTCATTAATTGATATAAATATTTTTCATCTGCTAACAAACTTAAGATTAGGATTATTCCCTAATCCCTATAAGATTATTATGCTCTTGCACCAAATCCAGTTGGGTATTTTCATTACTAATGAAGGCATATCCAGAGTGTTACTTACTCCCGTTTATTTTAATTGATTTTTTTTCTGTTTTTACACATATTAAAAAATTTATCTTTTAATATTAATTAATTATAAATTTAACCATATTAACCTTATTTATTCATTAAAAATACAATCAAAAACTCATAGGTTCTTTATGTCAAGGGTAATTTTGAAAAAAAAAAATTAATTCATTCTTGATATCTGAAAAAATTAAATATCGTGGACCACAAAAAAAGATCAAAAATCAAGTAAAGGGGACCGAAGGAAGTACAATAATACAATAAATAATTTCACTCCCATTAAGAATTTGGATAACTTATATAATTACTTGGGAAGTAGTTTGGATAAGATTATTGATAATACGTAACCTCAATTTTCCATGCCTTAAGGCTTAAATTAAGATTTGATACATTTAATTAGAATCTGGTCCGCCAATATGGCTATAAGAAGAGTAGAAAGGAATCAATTCCAACGGAAGATTAATTATAAATTCGTCTGAATCCAATAACTTCAAATTATCGCACTTTATATATATTTAAAAAATCCTATAAATAACTAAATCGTAATAGAAGTTCAAACGAAAAGTTCAAATCTTGAATTTATTTATAATTATTTATGTGCCACATCAAAATCTACTTTCAAGTGCTCAATTTACTCCGGGGTCAAGATATACGACCCACACTACAGATGAGTGTCGTGACAAATATACCTAAAATAAGTGAATTATTTTTTATTATAAGTGAAATTAATATGAATATATAACTAATTCCAAAACCACAATAAGATATTCTCATTGCCTTATTCTCATTAGTATTACGCGTTTTTGTTCAACAAACTCAATCAAAAATTAATCAAACTATTAATTTAACCTTTTGGTCACTAAAATGTACTATTGTTGTACAAGTTTTCCTGCATGTTCATCATTAGTAGGATGTGCATGAATCGGGTTGATTAGGTTTTTATCAAAATTAAATCAATCAATTATCGGTTTGAATTTGTTCGGTTTGGATTGATTCAATTTTGTCTTATTTTTCAAGTTTTTTTTATTATATAAATATTATTTCAATCTTACCTTGTTAAATTTCTTATAAGTAAATATATGTTTATTAAAAATTAAAAAAATGACAAATATATGATCTATTAAAATATTCTTATGGAAGAATTTTCTTAGTAACACATGATAGTTATTTTTTAGTCGTCTGACAATGATTTTATGTTGATGTACACTTTCAAGATTAACCGAATTTAATAATTAAATATAAAAAATAAATATGAACCTATATAATAATATGTTCTATTTAAATTTTAAATTATCGAAATATCATTTCAAATTCGAAAAATATATAAGAATTTAATAGATCTTGATATATGAACATGGAAAAACAAAGAGATTGACGCATTTTACTAACACTTGATAAGAAAGTAATCATACGATTTATTATTTAATTAATAAATATAAAGTACTTCATATTTAACTAAATATTGCATCCCATAAGAGAATCGTTAAATATTTCGAGACATTTTTTTGAAAACATCCTATAGAAAGTCTTAAAAGTATATAAAATATTATATATTTATATGTTTGTTTGATTTAGATTTTTACTCAATACCAAACCAAACCTGGTCGAACTTTTTACTCGATTTGACTTGATTTTTCAATTTGGTTGGATTTTTCAGCTCAGTTTTTACGCCCCTAATCATTAGGTTTCATTATCATTCTAAACAAAGTTAATTATACCTAAATTGGAGTTTAAGGGGTGGATTTGTAATTTTTGTTGTATAAACGAACTGGGCCACTTTTTTCCTTTTGTTAATGACCCCACCGATCATTGACCTAATTAGGCCATTACCCTTTTTCTCCCATTTCTAAAATCTAAACAAAAAACAACCATATTCCCACCAAGGCCATTTAAATAGGAAATAACTTTACTTTTTGTTGCATTTACTTTTCAGCGGCTATTCAGTTCAACTTTTCACTTTCAAACTGATGGAAATACAGAGACAATACTATTACAACTGGCATATGTGGCATTTATTCAACGTCCAAAATATCGAACAAATTAAAGTAGTACTATAGGCAATTAGGCATCAAATAACTAAAAAGAAGAATAAATTTTCTGTTTTTTTTTCGGCTTCATTTCCTCTCAAAATTTCGAAAAACGTTAGAATTACAATAGCTCGGTAACCGCTTCACCATCTCAAAAATAGGGAGAAATAAGAGGAAAATAAAATGAAAAAAGAAAAAACGAAACGTCTCGGGGAAGTTTTGAAATTGAAAAAAAAAAAAGTAGTAATAGTAGTAGTAATTTCTCATCTGTTAGATCGATCATCGATCAAAATTAATCCTGAAATCCCGTTTTTTCAAAAATAGCATTTCTGACTCTACTCAGATCTCTGCCTTTGAGAGTCCTACCAACACCTTCGTGCACCGAGAAGGAGGCGATTCTCGTTCTCGCTAACTGCCTCGCCAAAAACTCGTGCGGCGGAATCCGATTCTCACCGTCGTCGCCGTCAAAATCATCGTCGCTGTCACTTCTCCGATTCTCTCTGTACTCATCCTTCAGTATTTTCGACCAGTCCGGCACGTTTACCGGCAAGGAAGCCGCCGCCGTTACTCCAGCACTGGTTCGGTCACTCTTTGATACAGATTGCTTCCGAGAAATTCTCGAACTCGGCTTACGGAACTCCGGCGACGATGAACGACCCGACGAGTTCCACACGTCCGATTCGTCGAGCTCAAACATCGTATCGGAAGTGACCGAAATGTCCCTGTCGTTTGATAGGAACCTGTAGTTCGCCCTTGCGAAATAGCTTTTTGATGCCGCCATTGATTTGTGTGCTCTCTCTGTTTTGCTTCAGTTCTTATGAATGCATATGTATTGCGTGAAAACTGTTTTTTCCTTTTCTTTTCGTCTATTTCTCTCTGAAAAAATAGAAATAGATTTGGGCTTACTGGTGAAAGGAGTTTGATGTGCTTTATATAAAGGTTTTAATGGATAAGGTTCTATCCCTAAAGTCCAAATTGTCCTTCCTTCTTCCCTCTTCTCTCTCCTTTCTCAAATTTTCTCTGCAACTTCTTTTTGTGAATTATAGTTATGCCCCTACGGATATTTGGAAGTCATGGTCCACCTTAATTATTCTTTTGACGTAATTAAATAATAAGAGGAAATATTTTTTGGACTTTGGATATAATGGTCGTAATGTCAATATATTTGAACGGTGACTTGTACTATAGTGTTGCTTAAATTACGACATGTTAAATTCAAGTTTCGATAACTTTCTCTTAATCCGCCGTTACTAATTGCAAATTGAAGTGTTAACGAACTCTTTTTTTTTTTTTTCTGCGCAATTTTTTTTTTTCTAATAAAATACTTGCGAGTTATTGTAGGAACACATTGTTATTTTAACATATTTCTATAAAAAAATAAAAAGATTTGAATAAAAGAGGACAGGTTGTTTATAATTTCAAATTCCACACCTAAATATATCGGGCCTATAACTTTTTCAACTCACCACCTACTATGAGGCGGATTCAATTTAATTCTATAGTTTCAATATTTCTATTTCAACTATTGAATTCATCACCTTATTTGAGTTATGGGTTCGTATGTCATGATCCGCCGTACATCATTCTATGTAGGTGTCACTTAACATATATTTTTGCCATATGAAAAGTTTACATAGAAAAGAGGCTAGAACTTATAGGAAAGTTCTAGAGAAATATAGAGGTTTCCTAGAACCCTATAAATTTGTTAGGATAGTCATTGCAAGGTTATAGATACGTAGAGAATTATAGAGAAGGGTCTTACTTGTAAATATAAGGGGCTTGTGTAATAATTATTATTTAATCACTAGCCCCTAAAAGACTAAAAGCTTCCTTTAGCAATTCCCCTGTGTTCTAACATTTTCTCAGTGATCTTGAGTGTAATAAGGCTAACTTGGCATAGCAAGAAGGTCAGCAAGTTGTGCAATATCGTGAGTGAATTGTCAAGTACCGCACATATACTTAGTTAACGACTAAGAACGTGACACGTAGCTCAATTTTTTCGATAATCTTAATGATTTTTATACTGAATATTCAGGTCTAGAATATGAGTTCATTGAACTTATAGCGAAACTATTGGATTTGGCCCTTGCTGGTTCTCTCTCCGATTTAATTTATGCGATATATTTTTTTGATGTTTAATTTAAATAGAATTATATGTTTTTAAAACTACTAATATTATTTAACAGACAGATTTTTGATTAAAAATAAAACAAATTAGTAAGAAAATAGTAGTCACATCAATTTGAATTAAAGGAGTTAAAAAGAACCAATTTGACTTTCTATTAAGTAGATCTTGGATATCAAGAAATTGTAATAATTATTTCAATTATTTTAAATTTAAAAAGTATAATATTTTTATAAAGATAAATTATTTTAAATATAAAAATAAATTATTTTTTTATACAAACTAAAAAGAAAATAAGCTTGAATAAATTAAAATAGTCTAGTAGTAATATCCAAACACACCTGAGTAAATCGCTCTTTAACCGTGACGATGATCGTACGCTGTTCTCCTCTTTATTACTAGAAGCCACGTGTCCAGCGGAAACAGGAGGGCATGGGTAAGTTTCCTGGACAACGACAAAAATAAGGCAAAAGGGCATTTCGGGAATACCGTTTTGTCTCTTAGTAAGTAAAGAACACCCAACTAAAGAGGGCTTTCAAAACTTTTGTCGCGACTTGTAGCGGGGGGGTCGATTCACCTGGTTCTGGTCCCTAGTTTAGCCATTCAAGATGATCGAACACTTGTCTTTGATCTTATGGCTTACTGCCACGTGGCTTCACGAAACGTCAACAATTATAGGGGCGTGGAGGCACGTGAAGTGGGACCTACTAAAACTTTGTTTGGATTGAGTGTTGAGAGTTTATGCCAGCTCATTCTTGGCTTGCTTCTGTCCTCTACATCGCGACAATCGAAAATTCTCGCGATATAATCTCATCTGGGTTTATCGTCTCTTTTTTCTAGAAGTGAATTTATCGCAGAATTTTGTGCGAAGAATAAACTGAAATTCGCGTATTTTTACATTGGCGTTTGGTTTGTAATGTATTTGGTTGAACGTTGAACTGAATGGCATCATGCTTTTGTTGTGATAATGATATAAATTTGAAAAAGCTAATACATTTTATCTAGAGGAAGAAAGAAGAAGAATATTGTTTATCCTGTAAATCGGATAACAATTGAATTTTGTTTGTGGTACTAAGAATCCGTAAACCAGTTGATACTTGAATAACAATGTAATAAAATAACTAAAATACTAGGAAAGAAAGACTGAACCGTTGGTGCTGGTGAAGAAAGTAAGGAGCTATAAACCTTTCTGGGAAATAATAATGTCTATATGTTGATAGTTAAAGAGAGAAGAACTTTTATTCACGTTTTTGAGATGATTACAACTATGAGCCAAAATCCCTTCTTATAGGTTACAATTACTATTACAAACATGGTAAGTTACTGATTATGGGATAAATCCCATAAAATCCGTAATAGAATCTCCTCAAATCACGTTGTAACGGTTGAGACAATCACTCTTGGCGAAATATCCGGCGATGGGCTAAATGTGCGGCTTGAGTCCGGTCTCCGGTCTTCGGTCCTATGACATCTCCCAGTCGGTCGCACCCTATTCCGGTTGCGTCGAATACCGGACCCATCTCTTCTTTATCTATGGACCCGATGTCCACACCGTAACTCCTTCTAATTGGGCCAGTCCTGACCCGAACCCATGTAGAAATACTTTACCCAATACAGATAGTCCCCTCGTTTATTAGAGAGTAAGGATAATAAACGATGTGAATTTGCATTTACCGACCTATCGCAGCTCGTAACCGATACATCCGGTAGTGGCGATACCGAATTGATACTCACCCTCGAAAGCAAATAGATTGTGACGACATCTTTATGACGTTTGAATAATGCCAAAATAGGCAATCATCATAAGTCCCATCCTTGGTTATCGTGTATGCTGCAGGCACTTAATGTGTGCATTTAATGCCTGACCGTTTCGTGCTTTGTGCCGCCGCCTCTAGTGAAGTATAAATACCTCTTTTACCAATGGATTAACCTTTTTCACCTTTACATCCATTAACGTTTCTTCTTCTTCCACTTTTACTCTCTAACCTTCGAACCCTTCGTTGAAACTGACTTCTAATATTTCAATGGCGAAAACCTCCAAATCTATCCCTCCTAGACCAAATTCTCCCACTGATACGGCTCGCACTGACAAACCTTCATCGGAGCCGCCGTTGAAAGCCTTCGTCCCCGTAGGGTGCCCTACCAGTTCTGACTTTAAAGTTGAGAAGGTATTTTCGGTTCCCGGTCGTGGCGAACCTGTATAAGAATACATTAGCTCAATCACCCATAATCATCTTGATAGGGTGAAAGTTGAATGTCATTGGGAAGATAAAGAGGTGGTTGTTCCTTCTCAAAACGAATTCATTATTACCCACGTTGAGGGATATATCAGCGTGTATACCTACCCTTTTACCATGGGGCCTATAGATCCGATAATAGTGGAATTCTGTAGGAGGTTTGAAGTCACGCTAGGTCAAATCCACCCTTCCATGTGGCGAATCGTATACCTTTTCCGTTTTTTCGTAGACAAGGTCGAGGGTGGTCATCCCTTTACTCTCGACCACTTACTCCGTTTGTATAGTCCTCGTATGTTTCGAGGGGGGTTAATAAAGGTGAGTCGTCGAGCCAGTAAACCTCCATTTTCTAGCATCGATGAGGACAGAGATCGGGGTTGGATGAGCCGATTCGTCCGAATAAAGACCTCGGACCTGATCCCTGCAGATAGTTTGCCATTTCCGGAGAAGCGGAATGTCAATCGTGAGTATCTCTTTGATTATTCCTTTCCTGTTGCTGTTTTTCGACATATGACCGGAAATTTTTACTGTTTAGCCGTTCCCCAAACTCCGGCTGCTATCGAAAATTTGGCGGGCTGGATTAGCAAAATAGCGGCCCAACGGACTTACTCGGAACGGGCCTGGAAAGAGATTTCAAAAGGGTTGTGGGAGGCCAAAAATCATGGTAAGCTCCTTTGATTAAAGCATTTATTAGTA
>MCJB01001724.1:0-14283 GCA_002018475.1 Nicotiana obtusifolia
ACCTACACTTCCGCCCGTATAGTGCTTCGTAAGGGGCCATCTGAATACTAGCTTGTAAGTTGTTATTATAAGTGAACTCAATAAGAGGTAGATGATCATCCCAACTTCCTTTAAAATCTAGCACGCAGGCACATAACATATCCTCAACTATCTGAATAGTACGATCTGCCTGTCCATCAGTTTGCGGATAAAAAGCGGTGCTAAGATTTACCTGCGTGCCCAGACCCTTCTGAAAAGATTTCCAAAAATGTGTTGTAAATTGAGCCCCTCGATCAGAGATAATAGATAATGGTACTCCGTGAAGGCGAACAATCTCTCGAATGTAAAGCTTGGCATAATCCTCGGCTAAATATGTCGTCCTGACTAGCAGGAAATGAGCAGATTTTGTAAGCCTATCAATAATTACCCAAATATAATCATACCTCCATGGAGTGCGAGGCAAACCAATGATGAAGTCCATATTTATCATGTCCCATTTCCATAATGGAAGTTCAATATACTGAGTTAGGCCTCCAGGCCTCTGATGTTCAGCTTTAACTTGCTGGTAATTGGGACATTGGGCTACCATCTCCGCAATATCTTTTTTCATCCCATTCCACCAATAGATTTGTCGAAGGTCCCGATACATCTTTGTCGCTCCGAGGTGAACTGCATATCTATAATAATGGGCCTCCGAAAGAATCTTGGCGCGGAGCTCTCCAACTGTCGGTACACATAAGCGGCCCTGGTATCTAAGGACTCCATCTCTAGTTAACTCAAATAAAGGTTGTCGCTGTTGTGGAATACTTTCCCTCAGTTTTATAAGCTCAGGATCCTCGTGTTGTCGCTCTTTCACTTCAGTAACAATAGAAGATTTTGCTGTATTCTGAACGAGAATGTGTCCACCCTCTGCGTCTACCAAACACACCTGCAAATTAGCTAGCTGGCATAGATATTTGGTCATCTTGACCTTATCAGCTTCAACATGGCTTAGATTGCCCATGGACTTCCGGCTAAGGGCATCAGCAACAATATTAGCTTTGCCGGGATGATATAAAATATCAACACCATAGTCCTTTAGTAATTCTAGCCATCTTCTTTGTCGTAGGTTCAGCTCCCTCTTTTTAAATAAATACTGAAGGCTCTGGTGGTCGGTGAAAACATCAATATGAATCCCATATAGATAATTCCGCCAAATCTTTAGGGCGAAGACAACTGCGGCTAACTCAAGATCGCGCGTAGGATAGTTCTGTTCATGTTTCCGCAACTGTCTAGAGGCGTACGCGATAATCTTACCATGCTGCATAAGAACACATCCTAGGCCAATTCTCGAGGCATCACAATATACAACATAACCCTCGGTGCCATTCGGAAGAGTCAAGATAGGTGCCGTCGTAAGCCTTTTCTTTAGCTCCTAAAAACTTTGTTCACGTGCCTCAGTCCACTTAAACTTAGCTCCCTTATGTGTCAGTTTCGTCAATGGTGCAGAGATAGAGGAAAATCCCTCCATAAACCTTCGGTAATATCCTTCCAAGCCTAAAAAGCTACGAACCTCTGTCGGATTCAAGGGCCTCGGCCAAGTCATCACAGCTTCAATCTTTTGGCCATCAACCTTGATACCATCGCCGGTAATAACATGACCAAGAAAAGCTACAGAAGTTAGCTAAAATTCACATTTAGAGAATTTAGCATATAACCTGTAGTTCTGGAGAGTCTGCAATGCAGCTCGCAAGTGGTCCGCATGCTCGGCTTTCGATCGTGAATATATCAGGATGTCGTCAATAAACACAATCACAAATTCATCTAAGAATGATTTGAATACCCGATTCATAAGATCCATAAAGGCTGCTGGGGCATTTGTAAGCCCGAAAGACATGACAAAGAATTCAAAATGGCCATACCTCGTCCTAAATGCAGTTTTTGGGATATCAATATCCCTGACTCGTAGCTGATGAGGATACTTATTCTTGATAGTGACTTTATTTAGTTGCCTGTAGTCAATACACATCCGCAAGGAGCCATCTTTCTTTCGAACAAAGAGCACCGGAGCACCCCATGGGGATGTACTTGGCCTAATAAAGCCTTTATTGAGCAAGTCCTTCAGTTGTTCCTTCAATTCCCTTAGCTCTGCAGGAGCCATTCTGTAGGGAGGAATGGATATAGGCTGTGTATCAGGAAGCAAATCTATAGCGAAATCGATTTCCCTTTCGGGGGGAATTCCTGGAAGCTCGTCAGGGAATACCGTCGGGAATTCATTCATAATAGGAACTGACTGAAGAGTCGCTAACTCCTTATCTATATCCCTGACATGAACTAGATGCTATATACAGCCTTTAGCAATAAACTTCCGAGCCCAAAGGTAGGAAATAAACTTACCCTTGGGCGCAGCTGCATTACCTTTCCATTCAAGGACAGGCTAACCAGGAAAATGAAATCGGACCAACTTTGCACGACAATCAATATTGGCATAACAAGATACCAACCAATCTATACCCATAATGACATCGAAGTCTAGCATAACTAATTCAACTAAATCAAAAGAGGTTGAACGGTCATTAATTAACACTGTACAACCTTGATAGACATGATTAGCTACAATAGAGTCGCCAACTGCCGTAGACACCTCAACTGACTGTGGAAACAACTCAGATCTTATGTCAAGCTTACTAGCAATAAATGGAGTAATATATGAAAATGTAGAGCCATGATCTATCAATGCATAAATGGCATGAGAATGTATTGTTAATATACCCGTGACAACATCTGGGGATGCCTCTGAATCCTATCGGCCTGTGAATGCATAAAAGCGGTTCTGGCCACCACTAGAACCTGAGGTGTCTCCTCCACCTCTCCCCCTACCACGGCCCTGAGTAGACTGTGGACCTAGTCGAGGAGCACGGACAGAGGCGAAGAGGCTGTTGTGGATCCTAAAGGCTGAGCTGGTGCACCTCTCCCTAACCCCGGGCACCGACTAATAAAATGTCCTGTCTTCCCACAATGATAACATGCACTCGAACCCTGTCTACACTGCCCGGTGTGCAGCTTACCGCACTGAGTACATGGAGGATTAGGCTGTCTCATTTTTGCAGAACGCTCCTGTCGACGGCCCTCAGGCTAGCCTGAGTTCTACCCCGGTCCTGACTGAATATATCGATCAAACCGTTGGCCCTGCATCTGGGGTGGGAAACTACCTGCTGACCGAGGTGGATATCGATGGAGTGGGGGCCCAAAATCACCCCGTGGCTCCCTATAAAACCCTGTAGTACGAGCCCTCTTACTCTGCTCTCTATCCCTACGAGTATCACGAATCCGAGGGGAATGGTCCGCTGTAGTCTGAGCGAAAGCCTGTATGCGGGAAATATGTACATCATCCGATAGGGATGCTACCCTACAATCTCTAATCAGATGATCCCCCAAACCATCCACAAAATGATGAACTCTAGCCCTCATGGTACGTACAATATCTGGTGCATACCTCGCCAAAGAATTAAACTTATGGATATAATCCCTCACACTCATATCCCCCTGCTTCAGGATAAGAAACTGGTCAAGACGGGCCTCCCGAACCTCCCGTGGAAAATAATGGGCTAGAAAAGCCTCAGAGAAGTCCTCCCACTCTGCTGGCAGAGCATTAGGTCCTCTAGATCTCTCCCATGCCTCATACCATAGGACAGCTACATCACGTAGTCAAAAAGAAGCCAACTCCACAGCCTCGGTGACGGAGGCATGCATCACCCTCAATACTCTATACATTTGGTCTATAAAGTCCTGGGGATCCTCAGTGGAACTGGATCCTGTAAATAATGGAGGGGCCAAATGAAGAAACTCTCGTACCGTCGAGCTTCCTGTCCGATCTCTCGGGGAATCTGCTCCCGACTCTAGCTGTCGCTCATGAATAGAAACCATCCTAGTCAGCAACTGAACTACCTCCCTCATCTCCTGCTCTCCAGTCTCTGATAGGGGGACAACAGGTGCTGGAGGTCTTGTGTCTCTAGCTGCCATAGGTACTAATGGAATTGGTGAGGCTGGGGGTACTGCACCTCCCGGGGCTCCAACACGTGCTGGGGAAGCTGAAACTAGGGGTACTGGAGACTTACTATGTGCCTCTAAGGGAAATCTATCTCTCTGACCTGGTGGGGAACGACTGGTACCTTCCCCCGGATCCATACCTATCTCTCGTTGTGCCATCTCCTAAGCGTAGGTAGCCTGTTAGATAAGAAACACAAAGCACGATTTAGATTTCATATGTTCTTATAACTTCGCTCTATAGCACGATCTATTAATTGAAAGAAACGAAACCATTCCTAAATACCTCATAGCCTCCTGATTATAAGTATGGTGCACAACACACCCATAAGCAAAACTCTACTAGACACAGCTTGTGGATTCCCTGGGATACAACCTGCTCTGATACCAAGTTTGTCATGCCCCAAACTAGGGGAGGCACGACTGGCACTCGATACTATATTCGATCAAGTTAGCCACTAAACATACTAGCTAACTAAACTGAGGGCCCAACAGATTGGGCAGCACAACATCTGAAATACTAAGCCTGGACCGTTAAGGTCATGACCTGAATAACAATAAGCCATATAAACAAAGGTAGACGAGCCAAAATAATAAAGTACTAGCTGGCCGACGAGGCCGAGATTGGAGACATACATGCCTACACACATATATATACATGCCAAGACTATGGGATGGAAACTGAAAGCTACAAAAAGAAACCCAGAATACTGTCTCCACAATAGCCTCTAAGAGTGTCATAAGCACTGTCGAGACAAGGCCCCGACTATACCCAAACTGTATAACAAAAGTATCCATTCTATGAAAGCTCCAGAAAGTGGTGGAGGCTACCAACTCACAGCTGAACCTCAAAATCCTAGCGTAGGGGTCGATCAGAGTCCCTATCTAGACCCGCACGCACGAAAAAAAAGTGCAGTGTCCCCAGGCAACGGGACATCAGTACGAATAAAAATGTACTGGTATGTAAGGCAGGTAGTAGACTCATACATAGCTGATGTAAAAAAAAAAAGTAATAGAGATACCACCTGACACTGAAACTCTAATAGCCTCCATGGCCGACATCCGACTTCATAGTAATCAAATATGCATGGTATGTTCGTGTAATCGTACGTCGTGAATACATATATATTGATGCAAATGCATGACATACCCAACCAAATGCTAGCAATGGCGGTCTCTTTCCGTAGCTAACCGGTATCATATTGCAAACCTGTGGCCATCTGTACAATATATATAGTTTTTCGGGCAAATAGGCCCCTTACCTCCAATTATAAGTCGAAGTCCATGCTTAATATGCCACGTATGATGTGAAATTTGAATGCACATAGTAGGCCATAATAAGAACTTAGCCAATCTTGGTTCATAGGTACTCTTATTCTCATGATCTCATAATCGACGTGTCACTTTAGAGATTGTAAAATACACTTTAACAATGAAGAAGGACTGATTTCAAATACTAAATGCCTTTATTCTCTTTTTTTTTTGTCACACAACCCAAAGATGAATAAGAATTCATATATATAGACATATAGTAAAGAAAGCCGACAAAATGACATATATAGATGTCAAATACCCTATTTAACCAAATGAGTGGAATATCAACCTAATAGCATCATGAAAATACTCCAGCTACAATCCCAATGCCATTCACAGAAGATCTTTCTAACAATAAAATAGTAAAATATCACATTTGACGTCTTAGGAATTTCCCAGAATTCGTGCAAAAAGGAAGGACGGAGCTTAGCCTTAACATACCTTTCCAACGAACGTCCGAATGCCTGTAGTTCCTTCACAGAAGTTGTTCCTTACGTCCTAAGCTTCGCAAACACTATATATATGCAGCTTATACGCACCTATAAACAGTTCATAATTGAGTTTAAATCGGCAGATTTGCCATGTAACCCTAACTTGACGAAACGTCCGTAGAACTTTGTAAAAACGATCATAAAAGAGTCCCAAGATGATTACCTTGGAAAACCAAGTATAAAACCTGAAGAACCAGCAAGGATATCAAATTCCTATCTTCTAAGAATAGCTCCAAAAACAGCTAATAGAAGGGGGAAACAATTGCAAAGCGTAGAGATTGCGTTTCTAGGCACGGGGGAAAATTTTAACAGTAGAAAAGACGCACCTTAATCACTCAAGAACACCATGGAGCTTTCTCTTCAGCTTTCTTACTATTTTAGAATGAAACTGAAATGTTTTTGGGTCTGAAAAGTCGAATTTGCCGACTTATAATACTTGCTTGACCCGACCCGGTTCGCGACCCGGTTTCAGCCTGGATGGTCTGTAGTAAAACGGTCATAACATTTTACTCCAACGTTGGTTTGATGTGAGGTTTTTTTGATTGCAAACTAGACGCGTGGACCTTCGATTCGGTAGGTATTGGTCCCACAACTCTTTATATATTGCGATAAATGGTCTGATATATTTGACCCAAAATTTAGAAAATTTATTAAAGAAATATACGATAACTTTCGCCGACCCTTATTTCGCAACTTTCTTGACTCCAAAACTTAACATGGGGTCTCACAGTCTCCCCCCCTTAAGAACATTCGTCCGCGAATGGGTCAAGTCAATTCCTTGGTTTCATTTCTTTTCCGCTAATACATTATTTGCAAGACCATATTTGTTACATTGCAGAGCATAAATCTAATTCTGAAGATTCCAACTACTAGTCTTTTTATAGCTATCTCGCAATAAGAAATTTAAATGCGACTCACCTTAAGTCATAAATAGGTAAGGGTACTTCTTCCTCATTTCCTCCTCAGCTTCCCAGGCCATTTCCTCGATGTTGTTATTTCGCCATAACACTTTCACGGAAGCCACTTCTTTAGTTCGAAGCTTTCTTACCTGCCGATCTAAAATAGCTACTGGTACCTCTGCATAAGATAAGTCTTCAGCAATGTGAATATCCTCCATGGGCGTAATACGTGAAGGATCTCCAATGCACTTTCGCAACATAGATACATGAAACACAGGATGGACTGCTTCCAATTCTTAAGGCAAATCAAGCTCGTACGCTACCTTACCAATCCTCCGAATAATCTTATACGTTCCAACATACCTGGGGCTGAGCTTCCCCTTCTTTCCAAATTGCATGACGCCCTTCATAGGCGATATTTTCAGGAAAACCCAATCTCCTAGATCAAACTCTAAGTCTCGTCGTCAAACATCTGCATAAGACTTCTGCTGACTTTGTGCTGTACAGAGCCGGTCTCTAATAAGCTTTACCTTTTCCATTGCTTGCTAGACTAAATTAGGACCTAGCAACTCTGCTTCCCCGACCTCGAACCAACCGATCGGCGACCTACACTTCCGCCCGTATAGTGCTTCGTAAGGGGCCATCTGAATACTAGCTTGTAAGTTGTTATTATAAGTGAACTCAATAAGAGGTAGATGATCATCCCAACTTCCTTTAAAATCTAGCACGCAGGCACATAACATATCCTCAACTATCTGAATAGTACGATCTGCCTGTCCATCAGTTTGCGGATAAAAAGCGGTGCTAAGATTTACCTGCGTGCCCAGACCCTTCTGAAAAGATTTCCAAAAATGTGTTGTAAATTGAGCCCCTCGATCAGAGATAATAGATAATGGTACTCCGTGAAGGCGAACAATCTCTCGAATGTAAAGCTTGGCATAATCCTCGGCTAAATATGTCGTCCTGACTAGCAGGAAATGAGCAGATTTTGTAAGCCTATCAATAATTACCCAAATATAATCATACCTCCATGGAGTGCGAGGCAAACCAATGATGAAGTCCATATTTATCATGTCCCATTTCCATAATGGAAGTTCAATATACTGAGTTAGGCCTCCAGGCCTCTGATGTTCAGCTTTAACTTGCTGGTAATTGGGACATTGGGCTACCATCTCCGCAATATCTTTTTTCATCCCATTCCACCAATAGATTTGTCGAAGGTCCCGATACATCTTTGTCGCTCCGAGGTGAACTGCATATCTATAATAATGGGCCTCCGAAAGAATCTTGGCGCGGAGCTCTCCAACTGTCGGTACACATAAGCGGCCCTGGTATCTAAGGACTCCATCTCCAGTTAACTCAAATAAAGGTTGTCGCTGCTGTGGAATACTTTCCCTCAGTTTTATAAGCTCAGGATCCTCGTGTTGTCGCTCTTTCACTTCAGTAACAATAGAAGATTTTGCTGTATTCTGAACGAGAATGTGTCCACCCTCTGCGTCTACCAAACACACCTGCAAATTAGCTAGCTGGCATAGATATTTGGTCATCTTGACCTTATCAGCTTCAACATGGCTTAGACTGCCCATGGACTTCCGGCTAAGGGCATCAGCAACAATATTAGCTTTGCCGGGATGATATAAAATATCAACACCATAGTCCTTTAGTAATTCTAGCCATCTTCTTTGTCGTAGGTTCAGCTCCCTCTTTTTAAATAAATACTGAAGGCTCTGGTGGTCGGTGAAAACATCAATATGAATCCCATATAGATAATTCCGCCAAATCTTTAGGGCGAAGACAACTGCGGCTAACTCAAGATCGCGCGTAGGATAGTTCTGTTCATGTTTCCGCAACTGTCTAGAGGCGTACGCGATAATCTTACCATGCTGCATAAGAACACATCCTAGGCCAATTCTCGAGGCATCACAATATACAACATAACCCTTGTTGCCATCCGGAAGAGTCAAGACAGGTGCCGTCGTAAGTCTTTTCTTTAGCTCCTGAAAACTTTGTTCACATGCCTCAGTCCACTGAAACTTAGCTCCCTTATGTGTCAGTTTCGTCAATGGTGCAGAGATAGAGGAAAATCCCTCCACAAACCTTCGGTAATATCCTTCCAAGCCTAAAAAGCTACGAACCTCTGTCGGATTCAAGGGCCTCGGCCAAGTCATCACAGCTTCAATCTTTTGGCCATCAACCTTGATACCATCGCCGGTAATAACATGACCAAGAAAAGCTACAGAAGTTAGCTAAAATTCACATTTAGAGAATTTAGCATATAACCTGTAGTTCTGGAGAGTCTGCAATGCAGCTCGCAAGTGGTCCGCATGCTCGGCTTCCGATCGTGAATATATCAGGATGTCGTCAATAAACACAATCACAAATTCATCTAAGAATGGTTTGAATACCCGATTCATAAGATCCATAAAGGCTGCCGGGGCATTTGTAAGCCCAAAAGACATGACAAAGAATTCAAAATGGCCATACCTCGTCCTAAATGCAGTTTTTGGGATATCAATATCCCTGACTCGTAGCTGATGAGGATACTTATTCTTGATAGTGACTTTATTTAGTTGCCTGTAGTCAATACACATCCGCAAGGAGCCATCTTTCTTTCGAACAAAGAGCACCGGAGCACCCCATGGGGATGTACTTGGCCTAATAAAGCCTTTATTAAGCAAGTCCTTCAGTTGTTCCTTCAATTACCTTAGCTCTGCAGGAGCCATTCTGTAGGGAGGAATGGATATAGGCTGTGTATCAGGAAGCAAATCTATAGCGAAATCGATTTCCCTTTCGGGGGGAATTCCTGGAAGCTCGTCAGGGAATACCGTCGGGAATTCATTCACAATAGGAACCAACTGAAGAGTCACTAACTCCTTATCTATATCCCTGACATGAACCAGATGCTATATACAGCCTTTAGCAATAAACTTCCGAGCCCAAAGGTAGGAAATAAACTTACCCTTGGGCGCAGCTGCATTACCTTTCCATTCAAGGACAGGCTAACCAGGAAAATGAAATCGGACCAACTTTGCACGACAATCAATATTGGCATAACAAGATACCAACCAATCTATACCCATAATGACATCGAAGTCTAGCATAACTAATTCAACTAAATCAAAAGAGGTTGAACGGTCATTAATTAACACTGTACAACCTTGATAGACATGATTAGCTACAATAGAGTCGCCAACTGCCGTAGACACCTCAACTGACTGTGGAAACAACTCAGATCTTATGTCAAGCTTACTAGCAATAAATGGAGTAATATATGAAAATGTAGAGCCATGATCTATCAATGCATAAATGGCATGAGAATGTATTGTTAATATACCCGTGACAACATCTGGGGATGCCTCTGAATCCTATCGGCCTGTGAATGCATAAAAGCGGTTCTGGCCACCACTAGAACCTGAGGTGTCTCCTCCACCTCTCCCCCTACCACGGCCCTGAGTAGACTGTGGACCTAGTCGAGGAGCACGGACAGAGGCGAAGAGGCTGTTGTGGATCCTAAAGGCTGAGCTGGTGCACCTCTCCCTAACCCCGGGCACCGACTAATAAAATGTCCTGTCTTCCCACAATGATAACATGCACTCGAACCCTGTCTACACTGCCCGGTGTGCAGCTTACCGCACTGAGTACATGGAGGATTAGGCTGTCTCATTTTTGCAGAACGCTCCTGTCGACGGCCCTCAGGCTAGCCTGAGTTCTACCCCGGTCCTGACTGAATATATCGATCAAACCGTTGGCCCTGCATCTGGGGTGGGAAACTACCTGCTGACCGAGGTGGATATCGATGGAGTGGGGGCCCAAAATCACCCCGTGGCTCCCTATAAAACCCTGTAGTACGAGCCCTCTTACTCTGCTCTCTATCCCTACGAGTATCACGAATCCGAGGGGAATGGTCCGCTGTAGTCTGAGCGAAAGCCTGTATGCGGGAAATATGTACATCATCCGATAGGGATGCTACCCTACAATCTCTAATCAGATGATCCCCCAAACCATCCACAAAATGATGAACTCTAGCCCTCATGGTACGTACAATATCTGGTGCATACCTCGCCAAAGAATTAAACTTATGGATATAATCCCTCACACTCATATCCCCCTGCTTCAGGATAAGAAACTGGTCAAGACGGGCCTCCCGAACCTCCCGTGGAAAATAATGGGCTAGAAAAGCCTCAGAGAAGTCCTCCCACTCTGCTGGCAGAGCATTAGGTCCTCTAGATCTCTCCCATGCCTCATACCATAGGACAGCTACATCACGTAGTCAAAAAGAAGCCAACTCCACAGCCTCGGTGACGGAGGCATGCATCACCCTCAATACTCTATACATTTGGTCTATAAAGTCCTGGGGATCCTCAGTGGAACTGGATCCTGTAAATAATGGAGGGGCCAAATGAAGAAACTCTCGTACCGTCGAGCTTCCTGTCCGATCTCTCGGGGAATCTGCTCCCGACTCTAGCTGTCGCTCATGAATAGAAACCATCCTAGTCAGCAACTGAACTACCTCCCTCATCTCCTGCTCTCCAGTCTCTGATAGGGGGACAACAGGTGCTGGAGGTCTTGTGTCTCTAGCTGCCATAGGTACTAATGGAATTGGTGAGGCTGGGGGTACTGCACCTCCCGGGGCTCCAACACGTGCTGGGGAAGCTGAAACTAGGGGTACTGGAGACTTACTATGTGCCTCTAAGGGAAATCTATCTCTCTGACCTGGTGGGGAACGACTGGTACCTTCCCCCGGATCCATACCTATCTCTCGTTGTGCCATCTCCTAAGCGTAGGTAGCCTGTTAGATAAGAAACACAAAGCACGATTTAGATTTCATATGTTCTTATAACTTCGCTCTATAGCACGATCTATTAATTGAAAGAAACGAAACCATTCCTAAATACCTCATAGCCTCCTGATTATAAGTATGGTGCACAACACACCCATAAGCAAAACTCTACTAGACACAGCTTGTGGATTCCCTGGGATACAACCTGCTCTGATACCAAGTTTGTCATGCCCCAAACTAGGGGAGGCACGACTGGCACTCGATACTATATTCGATCAAGTTAGCCACTAAACATACTAGCTAACTAAACTGAGGGCCCAACAGATTGGGCAGCACAACATCTGAAATACTAAGCCTGGACCGTTAAGGTCATGACCTGAATAACAATAAGCCATATAAACAAAGGTAGACGAGCCAAAATAATAAAGTACTAGCTGGCCGACGAGGCCGAGATTGGAGACATACATGCCTACACACATATATATACATGCCAAGACTATGGGATGGAAACTGAAAGCTACAAAAAGAAACCCAGAATACTGTCTCCACAATAGCCTCTAAGAGTGTCATAAGCACTGTCGAGACAAGGCCCCGACTATACCCAAACTGTATAACAAAAGTATCCATTCTATGAAAGCTCCAGAAAGTGGTGGAGGCTACCAACTCACAGCTGAACCTCAAAATCCTAGCGTAGGGGTCGATCAGAGTCCCTATCTAGACCCGCACGCACGAAAAAAAAGTGCAGTGTCCCCAGGCAACGGGACATCAGTACGAATAAAAATGTACTGGTATGTAAGGCAGGTAGTAGACTCATACATAGCTGATGTAAAAAAAAAAAGTAATAGAGATACCACCTGACACTGAAACTCTAATAGCCTCCATGGCCGACATCCGACTTCATAGTAATCAAATATGCATGGTATGTTCGTGTAATCGTACGTCGTGAATACATATATATTGATGCAAATGCATGACATACCCAACCAAATGCTAGCAATGGCGGTCTCTTTCCGTAGCTAACCGGTATCATATTGCAAACCTGTGGCCATCTGTACAATATATATAGTTTTTCGGGCAAATAGGCCCCTTACCTCCAATTATAAGTCGAAGTCCATGCTTAATATGCCACGTATGATGTGAAATTTGAATGCACATAGTAGGCCATAATAAGAACTTAGCCAATCTTGGTTCATAGGTACTCTTATTCTCATGATCTCATAATCGACGTGTCACTTTAGAGATTGTAAAATACACTTTAACAATGAAGAAGGACTGATTTCAAATACTAAATGCCTTTATTCTCTTTTTTTTTTGTCACACAACCCAAAGATGAATAAGAATTCATATATATAGACATATAGTAAAGAAAGCCGACAAAATGACATATATAGATGTCAAATACCCTATTTAACCAAATGAGTGGAATATCAACCTAATAGCATCATGAAAATACTCCAGCTACAATCCCAATGCCATTCACAGAAGATCTTTCTAACAATAAAATAGTAAAATATCACATTTGACGTCTTAGGAATTTCCCAGAATTCGTGCAAAAAGGAAGGACGGAGCTTAGCCTTAACATACCTTTCCAACGAACGTCCGAATGCCTGTAGTTCCTTCACAGAAGTTGTTCCTTACGTCCTAAGCTTCGCAAACACTATATATATGCAGCTTATACGCACCTATAAACAGTTCATAATTGAGTTTAAATCGGCAGATTTGCCATGTAACCCTAACTTGACGAAACGTCCGTAGAACTTTGTAAAAACGATCATAAAAGAGTCCCAAGATGATTACCTTGGAAAACCAAGTATAAAACCTGAAGAACCAGCAAGGATATCAAATTCCTATCTTCTAAGAATAGCTCCAAAAACAGCTAATAGAAGGGGGAAACAATTGCAAAGCGTAGAGATTGCGTTTCTAGGCACGGGGGAAAATTTTAACAGTAGAAAAGACGCACCTTAATCACTCAAGAACACCATGGAGCTTTCTCTTCAGCTTTCTTACTATTTTAGAATGAAACTGAAATGTTTTTGGGTCTGAAAAGTCGAATTTGCCGACTTATAATACTTGCTTGACCCGACCCGGTTCGCGACCCGGTTTCAGCCTGGATGGTCTGTAGTAAAACGGTCATAACATTTTACTCCAACGTTGGTTTGATGTGAGGTTTTTTTGATTGCAAACTAGACGCGTGGACCTTCGATTCGGTAGGTATTGGTCCCACAACTCTTTATATATTGCGATAAATGGTCTGATATATTTGACCCAAAATTTAGAAAATTTATTAAAGAAATATACGATAACTTTCGCCGACCCTTATTTCGCAACTTTCTTGACTCCAAAACTTAACATGGGGTCTCACAGTCTCCCCCCCTTAAGAACATTCGTCCGCGAATGGGTCAAGTCAATTCCTTGGTTTCATTTCTTTTCCGCTAATACATTATTTGCAAGACCATATTTGTTACATTGCAGAGCATAAATCTAATTCTGAAGATTCCAACTACTAGTCTTTTTATAGCTATCTCGCAATAAGAAATTTAAATGCGACTCACCTTAAGTCATAAATAGGTAAGGGTACTTCTTCCTCATTTCCTCCTCAGCTTCCCAGGCCATTTCCTCGATGTTGTTATTTCGCCATAACACTTTCACGGAAGCCACTTCTTTAGTTCGAAGCTTTCTTACCTGCCGATCTAAAATAGCTACTGGTACCTCTGCATAAGATAAGTCTTTAGCAATGTGAATATCCTCCATGGGCGTAATACGTGAAGGATCTCCAATGCACTTTCGCAACATA
>MCJB01001725.1:0-43006 GCA_002018475.1 Nicotiana obtusifolia
TATATTATATTGTATAGTGTATTATATATCAATATATATATATATATATATATGTATCAAGGTATATATATATATATATATATATAAATATTAAAGTTATATTCGATATATATATATATAGTATAATATAGTATATATATACTAAATGTATTGCACGCACGCTCCGTAATACACTTAACTGCATATTAATCGCTTGTATTACAAAAGCGTTAATGGCTTACACTTATATTATTTAGACATGCAGTCAATACAAAATTGAGTTTAATTTTGGTAAAATGTTAACAAAAAAGCGACCAACTTTGGTCGCAAATATATATACTTTTATTTTGGCGACCAATGTTGGTCCCCAAAAATAAATTGAGTTATTTTAATTTTCCAGATAAGCGACCAACTTTGGTCGCTAATATCCCCATAAAATTTCCCTCCAATAAGCGACCAAGGTTGGTCGAAAATATAAAATCTGATTTATTTTAATATTCCAGATAAGCGACCAACGTTGGTCGCTTATCTCCCCATAAATTTTTCCTTCAATAAGAGACCAACATTGGTCGCTAATATTAAACCTGGGTCCAGTTTTGCGACCAATATTGGTCGCAAATTGTGAATTTTCTTTGACCAGATTGGTCTGACCAGTCCGGTCAAAATGTTGACGAATTTAGCTATCAGTTTGCGACCATCTTTGGTCGCTAATCGCTTTAAGTTTTTTTTTCATTTTTTTTTTCTAAATTTGCGACCAATGTTGGTCGCTTTTAGTGGCAGACCAACGTTGGTCGCTAATTTTTGGTCCCAAAAATGCTGTTTTCTAGTAGTGTTCATACATTATTTCTACCCAGTTAAATACAACTACAATATCATACAACGTAAATACAATTTTTATACAATATGTCTTTTGCATATATTTTGTATCTGATTTGTATATATTTTGTCTGTTGTGTGTGCTACTTCCTCTCTAAAATTCCAATCAAAACTTACTCTCTTAATACAATTTTGATACATATCAACAACTTTATGTAAAAAGATAGAAGTGATGACTTAAATACAAATTTTATACAATAATTCATACATTATACAACTATTTTTCAACTTTCATACAACGTTCAAATAAAAAAATATACATAAGTACAACAGAATACAATTTTAATTATAATACAACTTTACTACAATTCCGTAAGTACATTGTATGTCATGTGTTCTTCTTCTTCTTCTTCTTCTTCTTCGAGTTTCAATCTGAAACTCAGCCAAAATCAAGTCTAATCTTCACCAAAACACCCTCAAAATTGAGATATAAACTCCAAATAATATTCTCAATTGTTTGCAACAACACCCAATCCAAATATATAATTATTTTTGAAAACCCTAATTCGAATTTAAAGCTTCAAGCTTTTAATGGCTGTCAATTGCGGAGATTCAAACACCTGTTGGAAAACGCATTCACGAAACCGAAGCACTAAAGATTTTGCATTTTTGTTGTAGGTTTTGATAATCAACAAACCGTCATCGACAAACCGCCGAGATTGCTATGGACTTCGTTGGGACTACGAGTCAGGCTTTCAAGACGTTGGATACAAGTCGATGAGTGGAACAAGTCGTTGGAGCAAAAAGATTGAAGTTGGAAGATCAAAAGATAGAAGACCGAAGACGTTGTCTTGAGTCTCAATGTGATCTCGAACCGACTCTCGTTTTTAAGAACTTGGCTCAAAGCCTAAAAACGATTTCATAATATTAAAATAAACATTGAAACATTTTCAAAATAATTAAATTGTTGGGTACCAGGCCAACAATCGATTGTCTAGCCAAGACAATCGATTGTGGGATAGTATTGTTGGACACTGGCCAACAATCGATTGTCTGGCATAGACAATCGATTGTTTTGTTCAAGCGGACTCCAACAATCGATTGTCTGGCATTGACAATCAATGGTTGTGTTCCAGTGGACTATAACAATCGATTGTCAGGTCCAAACAATCGATTGTCATATTACCGTTGGACCCCAACGGCTAGTTTTTAATGACAATCGATTGTCTGTAGTTAACAATCGATTGTTTGCAACGGACAGAACAATTTTTGTCCTCTAGCTCTTGTTTTTCAACATAGATGTTGAAATGGGAGCCTAGCCAATGTTCCCAACGGATACTTGAGGCTTCTGGGTTATAAATAGACCCCTTCAAGCCTCATTTACAACACAACACTTCTTCATAATCATAAGATCTTATTGCTTTAAGTTTTCATAATCATCCAAGCTATTTTGAGCCATTTCTTGAAGAAAAGAGTTGTGTTCTTGAGCGTAAACTATTTCACTCTATCTACTCTTTTGAGAGAACACTTTTTGAGTAGTTTGTGTGTTGTCCTACACCTTTGGGAGGTTGTCCCTTGTTGTAGTTAGGAAGAGATTCTTCCTTGGTTGTTGACGAAGCTTGTGTGACTCAAGCGTTCGTGTTGTAAATGGTTTGTTAGGCACCCGGAAGCTTAACGAAGGTAGTGGAATACTCGAGAGAGTCTCTCGAGGAGTGGACTAGCTATAAGTTGTAGTGAACCACTATATATCGGTGTGTTCGTTCTTCTTTTAATTCCGCACTTTATCCTTCGCTCTTTTATTTTCGCACTTACGCTTTTAATTCTTCATTTATCTTGCGAAAATTTTTAAACGTTCCTTACAATGCTATTCACCCCCCCTCTAGCGTTGGGCGTACTTTCTAACAACACCTTCAAAATTTATTGATTGACAATTTCAATTTGAACACCAATTGTGCAACATGAAAGGAAATTGCTAAGTTAAAACTATTAAAATCCATTGATGAATTCCATTAAAACTCTATACAACAAGAAAGCATAAAAAACAGAGAACATCAAATGAAGAAAAATTGGGAAAAAAACAGAGAAGGAGAGTAACGAGACGAAGAGAGAGAGAGAGAGAGAGAGAGAGAGTGGGCAAGTACAAAGGGATAAGGAAATAACTGATATTCCTTATTCAATTCCTAATATAAAGGGATATTCATTTAAAACTTATTTGTATATAATTAGTAAATTGTATATGACCATGTAATTAAATTAAAACTTGAGTAAGGAGGGTAATAAGGTTTCAAATAGTGTATAGAAAGGTAAAAATCTCTTTTCTAAGTTCTAGACTTTTGGGTTTGGAGTTAGACTCTACCAAAAATTGAACCGCCATTTAACAAATGTCAAATATGAAAGTTCACAAATCGCCATAATTATTGCATATTGTGGGGTTTTAAAAACCCGCCATATTAAAACCACCAAAATAACTCTTTTTTTTTTTTTTTTTTTTTTTTTTTTTTTTTTTTTTTTTTTACTGAGTGTAACTTCGAGTTTGAAATTTTTGAAATTTGAATAAAGTTCAAATTAAGACATAACGTTTGAAGGTAAACACTGTGGTAGAGCCTAATTTTAGACCTAATGTCTGAATTAGAATTTTAACTTTTCAAACTTCAAAGCTTCAGGTATGGAGTTAGGCTTTGACAGAGCCCCACTTCAAATCCAATGGTCTAAAAAAGAAGCAGCAACAACATGGCTGGAACTTTTTAAACCTGTTTAAATACTTTTTAAAAATTAGAATTGTTTTTAATAGAGAGGCTACAAGTGACTATTTGGTGCAATTCTACTGGATGTCCGAAAAAAAGCCCGCATGAAAGATGTTCTACATAAGATACATGAATGCTTCAATTAATAGTGTGTGTTTTTTTTAAAAAAATCGCGTAAGCTTAACCTAGAATAAACATTATCATAGTATGTTATAGAAGTGTTTATTTACTAGTATAGTTACCCCAACAAGATGAAGTTGAACTTAGTGAATTGGACCAAAACATTTTACACCAGGAATTAGATATTGTATTTGTGTTGTTTGATATAAGTACAATCTTCATGTTTAAGCCGTACCTCTTTACATAAGACAATAAACTTAATAAAAGATTAAATAACTCTGATTTTTCAAAGAGGTTGGACGTAGGTGAAAGGGGGAAGTACACTGTTTTACTTAGCTCCACCACTAAAACAAAAAGCTTTATTAGTGACTTCACAAAGAAAAGCCCATAGACGGGGGAGGGGTGGAGAAAAATGATCATGCTATAGTTTGAAAAAGATTTTTCAGTGGGCATCAAAGCTTTTAAATGTTTGCCATGTACAACAGATTTTTAAAAAATCATTTGGACAAAATCCCTCAAATATCTTATGTTAATGCATGGAAATTTTGACTTAGTGATGCATGAGGCAATGAAGTTACTAATGGAGACACCAAAATGCTTTGTTTTTGGCAAGTTTGTGCTGCCTTTTTTCACTATGGTGTTAGGTTCAAATATGGCAATTAGTGTTTAGAGCACTTTCCAAATGTCAAATATTTAATTTGAACTATATATGTATCAGTCAATCAATCAGCTATACTTTAATTGTACATTAGTTGAGCTCGGTATACGAATATTCTGTATCATTTGACTCTTTTAAAAATTCATCACAGAGAGTTTTAACATTTTCTTTATGCTAACCGTATCTATCTATCTCTTTCTTGAGTATATGAATGTATAGTAGGGAGTGTTTCATGTAAGTCCCTCAAATATCTTTTAGTTACTTATAGTGACTAATTAACTTTTACTCTTAATATTGACTTAAACATCATATTAAGACCTGTCCTGCATGTGAAATTATTAACTGAGCGTAAATGCACTTAAAATTTAGATATTAAGCAAAAGAAATACTTGCAAAGACGTGTATCATTATTTTTTCCTTTTATTAGGAATAATATAGATTAAGCTATTGTATTACATGACGAATACATAGAGAGAGAGAAAGTAGTTCTATCTAAGACTATAGCTTGTCTAGAAAGGAAGTGAAAAGTCAAATTTAAACATATGGAGTCAAAGGCTGAGTTTTTTATTTTTTGAGTTTTAATTTGAAAGAAAATGAACTTATTAAATTCTGGATAAATTATTTATATTTATTCAGTTAATTTCTTATCATAAAATAAAATTTGAGCCAAAGCTATTAAATTTTGCGAACCCGTAAGTAAAATGTAATGCCGCGCTTGTATAAAATTTTTACGACACCAGTATATTTAATTGGGTTTTTTCTAAAGGATATGAATGGAAAATGGAAGAGGCACCTCTTGGATTGCACTTCTTCATTTCACCCTTTCATTATCTATAAATTTAGATGGTTGGCCTCACTTTTACGCACAGAAAAATCTAAAATCTTCTCCTCTCTTCTCTATATTGTTACACTAATTTTTTAAGAAATACATACATATAAGTGTCAAATGTGATTTACTCTGTTTGTTGAGTTCACTGAAATTCTGTAATTTTGATTATCAGTATTAAAGAATAGTTTTTCCGTTCTATCTTGAGAGAAAGTAATCCATAACTTTGAGTAATTGAGGGGATTAAATTCCTTAAGGATATACAAACAACATGTGGGCTCAAAAATTATTTTATGTTTTATTTTATTGAACTAACATCTTTTACTTATCTGATTGTCTGATTTCAAATACAGTTTACTAACAATCTTGAGAAACTTAACTATTTTTAGATAGCTGTTAGAGAGGAGAACCAGAGCGAAAATCTTTTTCTGTGATTAATGAACAAGCAGTATTATTGAAATGAGGCCGATCGTTCCTGGCACATGGGGGGCGGGCCCCATGATTGATTGAGAATTATGACACAACCTATTTCTTAGAAAAGCGAGAATTAATGCGTTATAGTTTCTCGTACCCCTTTAATTTATTGCATTTTGCTGGTGTATGATATGGCAAAGTTATACCAAATGTTGAGTGGCCATGAAATTTGATAGCGATGATTTCGACCACTCGATCAAATAATAGAGCAAATTTATTTCCTTACTCTGCTTACTTTTGATTTTTCTCACGACCCTAATTTTCCACCTTAAGATGTCATGATGGCACATAATCTTTAAGACTAGGTAAGCCTAATATTTAATAATAATTTAACAGAAATAACCAAACAGAGATACTAAAGTAAAACAGATATACTCATATTAACTTCCAAAATAGAACCTCAACAACATATTTCTCAAAACCAGTGAAACCGAGTCATAAGCTCTACAGAATTTTCTAAAACGTTTATTACAATACTGTCTAATAAAAGAAACAATAATAATGAGAAAATAACGGAAGGTGACTCCGAGGGATGCAGACGCCGAATAGGTATACCTTGAAGTCTCCGAAAAGCAGCTAACAAGTCAATCGCCAATGTCCAGCACAGGCAGACGTACCTGGATCTGCACAAAATATGCAGAAGCGTAGTATGAGTACACCACAACGGTACCAGTAAGTATCAAGCATAACCTCGGTATAGTACTGACGAGGCTAGGTCAAGACACCTACTAGGACATGTTAACAAAACAAAAATATAATAATGAAAAGTAATGATAAACGGAGAAATAAATGATAACGAAGCAATTTAGTAACGTAAACTAATGATAGAATTATAAGAATAAAGATAACCAAAAGGAAGCAATTAATGAGAACCACAAATAGTCTAATATGGACAAAACTGGTAAGACAAGGAAGAAATAAAGTAACAAAATCTGTTCAACCAATAACTCTTTTCAATATGAAATGCACAAAAAGAATCACGATCGAGGTACCGCCTCGTATTTACATTTCACAATTTCAATCACAATATTTTCTTATACCATCACATGAGCCTTACATTTAGATAGTTTTAAAAATATTATTTCTCAAAATAGCTGCAAGCACTTTAGCCCACCTTATGTCGCCACGTGGCTTCAAGCACACATAAATCCCACCTATGCCGCCGCATGCACATTATCCCCTATCCTTATACTGCCGCATGCGCATCAATATCACGATACAATAACAACTCGCACCACAAGTGGCCATATGCCACAACTTGCCAAAATCAACAATATCAATGTTTGTCACGATCCAAAACCTAGCCTGTCATGATGGCGCCTAAAGTGGTACTAGGAAAGCCGACATTTCAAAAGATTTCCAACACTTTTAACAGAAAATGAATTAAAGCAGTTTATTTAATAAAAATTCTCATAAATAGAATAGAAACCCAAAACTCAACGCGGAAGTTCCCAAAAATCGGGGTGTCCTAGAGTACATGAGCGTCTATACAATACAAGTCCGGAAATACTGTCTGTGAAAGACTAAAACTAAATACATAAAGCTAAAAGATTGGGAAAGAGAGACAAGGTCTGCAAACGGCAGGCAGCTACCTTGGAATCTCCAAATGATCAAGCTGTGCAAAGAAATCAACACCCACTGTGTCCAGAAATACCTGGATCTACACACGAAGTGCAGGGAGTAGCGAGAGTACAACCAACTCAGTAAGTAACAAGACTAAATAATGGACTGAAAGTAGTGACGAGCTCCATAGATATAATTCAATTGCAGAAATTACAACATGGGAAAATAGGCATGCTTTCAAGATCGACAATTAAGGCCAAAACAGTTAATTTATGTCAAGTTCAATTGCAACAGGATATAATATCTTTCAGAAATTTTATGATAGTAATATATGCCAGCTGAAGTACAACAGTAATGGAATCAAATGCATGATCTCAGAGCAACAGTCACTCAGTCCTCCCATACACTCCAACCTCACAGTCACTCATCCCTCACAGTCTCTCATTCCTCTCAATCACTCGGCACTCGGCACTCGCACTCAGTAGGTACCTACGCTCACTAGGGGTGTGTACAGACTCCAGAGGGGCTACTTCAGCCTAAGCGCTATAACATGCCAATCATGGCATAAATCAATGAAACATGATGTGGCGTGCATCCCGATCCCATAAGTATCCCCACAATCAGGGCCTCGGCCTCATTAAGTCATCAACCTCTCCAGTTTCTCGGGCTCAAAATAATAATGAAAATCAAACCAAACAGAAATGATATAATGTATCAACAAAGAACAATAGAGACTGAGATATAATATGCAAGTAAAACTGTGACTGAGTACAAAATTACAATTTAGCAGATAATTCAACATGTAACATGACATTTGAAGGTCCCCACAGTACCAACACATGGCCTAAACATGATTCCTAACATGATTTGCAGCTTAATTTCTATATCACATAAAGAATATATGAATAACAACAGATTATTCAACTATACAACTCCATGGAATGGACCAAGTCAAAATTCCTATGGTGCACGCCTACACGTCTGTCACCTAACATGCGCGTCACCTCCAAAACCAAGCACATGACACATAATAAGGGGTTTCATACCCTCAGAACCAAAGTTAGAACTGTTACTTACCTCAATCCAAGCAAATCTCTACTCCAACACACCTTTGCCTCTCGAAACCTCCGGATGCCTCGAATCTAGCCACAAACAATGCGGTACAATCAACACGGGCTAAAGGAATCAATTCCATAAGAAAATACTAAACTCTTAATCAAAAGTCAAAAGTCGACTCAAAAGCCAGCCTCCAGGCCCACGTCTCGAAACGCAATAGAAGTCACAAAACATGAAAGCCCATTCAACCACGAGTCCAACCACGCCAAATTTACCAAAATCTGACACAAAATCGTCACTCAAATCCCCAAATCAAACTCTCCAAACCCCTAGCCTCAAACTCCCGACTTACACCTCAAAACTACACAATCTAGGTGGAAAATTCATTAGGGAAATAAGATTATTGCACAAAAATGAGCACAAGTGACTTACCTCAAGAAACCCCTCGAAAATACTCTCAAAAATCGCCCAAGCTTGAAATGTTCAAAATGAAGCAAAATCGTGAACCCTTGAATTTAAATGTTCTGCCCAAGGGTCTTGCACCTGCGCTCCTCTTGACCGCATCTGCGGATAATCCTCCGTTTCTGCAAAAGTCACTAAAGTCCCCATGGCTCGCACCTGCGGTCCAGGTTCTGCACTTGCGGAATCACTTTTGCGGCCGGAGATCTGCTTCTGCGGAAAGAGCCTACACCTCTCTACTCCGCATCTACGGAGCCTTGCTCGCACCTTCGTCCTTCCCCAGGCCAGCCCCAACTTTGCACCTGTGCAACCCCAGCCACACTTGCGGCATCGCACCTATGGCTAACCCCTCGCATGTGCGATCACACAAGAAGTGTCCCAGCTTTAAAAATGCACTAAATCCCATTTTCGATCAATTAACTATCCAAAATCAACCTGAGGCTCCCAGGACCTCAACCAAACATACCAACAAGTCCTAAAATATGATAGGAGCTTAGTCGAGCCCTCAAACAACATCAAAGAACATCAAAAACATGAATCACACCCCAATTCAATCCTATTGAAACTAAGGGAATTTCAACTTCCACAAACGATGCCGGAACCTATCAATTCACGTCCGATTAACCTCAAATTTTGCACACAAGTCACAAATGAAACCACGGACCTACTTTAATTCTCGGAACCCCAATTCGAGTCTGGTATCCACAAAGTCCACTCTCGGTCAAACTTCTAAATTTCCAACTTTCGCCATTTCAAGCCTAATTCAACTATGGACCCCCAAATCACAATTCGGACACGCTCCCAAGTGCAAAATCACCCAACGGAGCAAACAGAACCATCAAACTCCATTCCGGAGTCATTTACACATAAGCCAACATCCGATCAACCATTTCAACTTAAGTTTTCAGCTTGAGACTAAGTTTCTCAATTCATTCTAAAACCTCTCCGGAGCCGAACCTACTACCCCGGAAAGTCATGTAGAAACAGTAAAGCATAAAATGAGCAATAAATAGGGAACGGGGCTGCAACTCTCAAAACGACCGACCGGGTCGTCACATCTTCCCCCTCTTAAACAAACATTCATCCTCGAGCGGGTCTAGAAATGTACCTGGAGTCTCAAATAGGCGTGGATATCTGCTCCACATCTCCCGCTTGGTCTCCCACGTAGCCTCCTCAACTAGCTGACCTCTCCACTGCACCTTCACTGAAGCTATGTTCTTTGACCTCAACTTTCTAACTTGCCGATCCAAAATGGCCACCGGCTCCACATCATAAGTCAAATCACCATCCAATTAAACCATGCTGAAATCCAAAACATGAGACGGATCGCCGACATACTTCCGGAGCATAGAAACAATTTAACTCTTCCTATCACTAACATACGTACGCCGATACTTTCTATTGGCATAACTTTTCTGTCTGGACTGCGCCGTGCGAAGCCAATACTGAACCAATTTAACCTTGTCCAAAGTATCCTGAACCAAGTCAGTACCCAATAGTCAAGCCTCACCCGGCTCAAACCAACCCATCGGAGATCGATACCGTCTCCCATACAAAGCCTCATACGGAGCCATCTGAATGCTTGAATGGTAGCTGTTATAATAGGCAAACTCTGTGAGCAGTAGAAACTGATCCCATGAACCCCCGAAATCAATGACACAAGCGCGTAAAATGTCCTCCAATATCTGAATAGTGCGCTCGGACCGTCCGTCCGCCTGAAGGTGAAATGCTATACTCAACTCAACCTGGGTGCCCAACTCTCGTTGCATGGCTCTCCAAAACTGTGATGTAAACTGCGTGCCCTGATCTGAAATGATGGACACTGGCACCCCGTGAAGGCGAACAATCTCGCGGATGTAAATCTCAGCCAACTGCTCTGAAGAATAAGTAGTCCCAACTGGAATGAAGTGCGGGGACTTGGCCAGTCAATCCACAATCACCCAAATAGCAGCGAACTTCCTCGAAGCCCGTGGGAGCCCAACTACAAAATCCATGGTGATCCGCTCTCATTTCCACTCTGAAATCTTTAGCCTCTGAAGTAATCCACCTGGTCTCTGATGCTGATACTTTACCTGCTGACAGTTAAGGCACCGAGCTACCAACCCCACTATATCCTTCTTCATTCTTCTCCACCAATAATGCTGCCTCAAGTCCTGGTACATCTTCGCGGCACCCGGATGAATGAAATACCGCCAACTTTGGGCCTTCTCAAGAATCAACTCAGGTAGCCCATCTACATTAGGCACACAAATCCGACCCTGTATCCTCAACACCCCATCATCTCCAATAGTAAAGTCTTTGGCATAACCGTGTTGAATCGTGTCCTTAAGGACGAGCAAATGGGGATCGTCATACTGGCGCTCTCTGATATGATCATATAAGGAAGACCGAGAAACCATACAAGCTAGAACCCGGTTGGTCCGAAACATCTAATCTCACGAACTGGTTGGCCAAGGCCTGAACATCAACTGCAAGCGGTCTCTCACCAACATAAATGAATGCAAGATTACCCATACTCACTGCCTTTCTACTCAAGGCATCGGCCACCACATTGGCCTTCCCGGGATGATATAGAATAGTGATATCATAGTCCTTTAGCAACTCCAACCATCTCCGCTGCCTCAATTAGATCCTTTTGTTTGAACAAGTGCTGAAGGTTCCGATGATCCGTAAGTACCTCGCAAGACACACCATAGAGATAATGACTCCAAACCTTCAATGCGTGAACAATGGCAGCCAACTCCTGATCATGAACAAGGTAGTTCTTCTCATGGGGCTTCAACTGGAATGAAGCATAAGCAATTACTCTACCCTCCTACATCAAGACACACCCAATACCAATCCGAGAAGCATCACACTACACTGTATAAGATCCTGAAGCTGAAGGCAAAACTAGAACTGGAGTTCTGGTCAAGGCAGTCTTGAGCTTCTGAAAGCTCTCCTCACACTCATCCGACCACCTGAAAGAAGCACCCTTCTGGGTTAATTTGGTCAAAGGCGATGCAATAGACGAGAAATCCTCCACGAAGCGATGATAATAACCGGCCAAACCGAGAAAGCTCCGAATCCCCGTAGCTGAGGACGGTCTGGGCCAACTTTGAACCACCTCTATCTTCTTCTGATCCACCTGAATCCCCTCACTGGACACCACATGTCCCAAGAACGCCAATGAACTAAGCCAAAATTCACACTTGGAGAACTTGGCATAAAGCTTCTCCTCCCTTAACCGCTGCAACACAATCCTCAAATGCTGGGCATGCTCCTCTTCGCTACGAGAGTATACCAAGATATCATTAATGTATAATATGACAAATGAGTCAAGATAAGGCTGAAATATAATGTTCATCGGATGCATGAATGCTGCTGGGGCGTTGGTCAGCCCAAAAGACATCACAAGGAACTCATAATGACCATAACGGGTCCTTAATACTGTCATTAGAATATCCGAGTCCCGAATCTTCAACTGGTGATACCTAGACCTCAAATCAATCTTAGAGAACACCCTCGCTCCCTGAAGCTGGTCAAATAGATCACCAATGCGCGACAAAGGATACTTGATCTTGATTGTAACTTTGTTCAACTTCCTGTAGTCGATGCACATCGCATAGTACTATCCTTCTTCTTCTCAAACAAAACCGGTGCACCTCATGGGGACACACTTGGTCTAATAAACCCCTTATCAAGAATTTCCTGAAGCTGCTATTTCAATTCCTTCAACTCAACTAGTGCCATACGATACGGAGGAATAGAAATAGGCTAAGTGCCCGGCACCAAGTCAATACCAAAGTCAATATCCCTGTCGGGCGGCATGCCCAGCAGGTCTGCAGGAAACACATACGGAAAATGTCGCACCACCGGAACAGAATCAGTAGTAGGAGTATCAGCACCAACATCCCTCACAAAGGCCAAATAAGACAGACATTCCTTCCCAATCATCCGTTGGGCCTTCAAATATGAAATCACTCTGCTGGGAACATAATCTAGAGAACCTCTCCACTCAATCCTTGGCAACCCCGGCATCGCCAATATCACGGTCTTTGCGTGACAATCCAGCATAGCATGACATGAAGACAACCAATCCATACCCAAGATCACGTCGAAATCAACCATAATAAGCAACAAGAGATCAACTCTAGTCTCCAATCCCCCAATAGTCACTACACATGACCGATACACACGGTCCACAACAATAGTATCGCCCAACGATGTAGATACATGAATAGATGAAACTAAGGACTCATGGGGCATATCTAGATAATGAGCAAAATACGATGATACATATGAATAAGTGGAACCAGGGTCAAATAATACAGAAATATCCCTATGGCATACGGAGACAATACCTGTGGTCACTTCATCTGAAGCAACAACATCTAGCCTCGAAGGAATAGCATAGAATCGGGCCTGATCGCCATCTGCTCGGCCTTCCCCTCTAGGGTGACCTCTAGCTGCCTGGGCTCCATCCTCAGCCGGCTGAGCGGGTGGTGAAGTAACTGGTGCGAAAAGTTGCAGCTTGACTCCCCTGCTGCACTGGACCTCCCGAACGACGAGGGCACTGCCTTTACATATGCCCAAACTCCACGCACTCAAAGCAACTCCCCGATGCTGGTGGTGAGGACTGAAGGGAGCCCCGAGCACGACGATAACTGTAAGAAGGACCTGACATAGATGAACCCTGAACTGATGGATCACGAGACGAACTCCGAGCTGGAAGAGCACGGAGAGATGACTGACCCTGATGATCACTGTATGAACCATGGTTGGATGATGCACCACGATGAACTAGACGGGCCATCTGAGCCTACCTATAAAGATGACCCCTGTTGTGGTAGAACTAACCCCCAGAAGGAACATCACTGAAACCACCCGATCCACGACACCTCTTGGCCACCCTATCCCCATGCTCCTGACTACGGACCATCTCTTTTTGCCAAGCAATATCAACCACCTCATCGAAAGTAGCATCAGATACCCTCGCCCGAGTCATAAACAATTGCAGCTGATATATGAGACCATCAATGAACCTCCTAATCCTCTCCCTATTAATGGGAACAAACCAAACTGCGTGACGAGCCAACTAAGAAAACCTTATCTCCTACTGGGTCACAGACATGCCCTCCTGATGTAGCTGCTCAAACTGCCTGCGCAGCTCCTCCTTGCGAGACTGCGGCACGAACTTTTCCAATAGGAGAACGGAGAACTCCTGCCATGTAAATAGTGCTGCAACGACCAGCCTGCGCCTCTCTTAGGCCTCCCACCATCTTAAGGCAACCCCAATAAACTGAAAAGTAGTGAAAAAGATCCCACTGGTCTCCAGAATACCCGCTGTGCGAAGAATCTGCTGGCACTTATCCAAGAAACCCCGAGCATCCTCAGACTCAGCCCCGCTAATTGATGGAAGTTGGAGCCTCCCAAATCTCTCTAGTCTCCTCTGCTCATCATCAGTCATAACGGGGACCACCTGGGCCTAAGCAGCTGCAACCGGCTGGGCTAGTAGTGCCCCCAGTGTCTGAAGTCCCAGCATTACCTTCTCTAGAGTACGGGTGGCGGGAATCTGAGTACCTCCCCCGGCCTGAGAAATGGCTGCTGCGGCCGGAACTGTGACCGCCTGAGCGAGGCTAGTGCATACAGTCAAAATTTGAGCCAAAGCCTCCTGAAGGCCTGGAATCACAATGGATACAGCTGGTACCTGAGCTAGTCCCACTGGCTCATCCACATTTGGAACCTGCTCCTGAGCTGGGGCAACTGGCGGATCTACAGGTGCTGCTGTGCGAGCTGCACTTCTGCCCCTACCGCAACCTCGGCCTCTCGCGACCCTAGCTGGTGGTACTGGTGGCTGTCCCTCCTATCCGGTAACACGTGTCCTCACCATATATGAGAGAATAGAATAACAGAAGTTTAGTTTCTCGGAATCAACAAATCCGCATGACAAGAATACAAGAATGTGAATTTTCCTAAGGGTTCGACAGCCTCTCGAAGATAAGTACAGACATCCGATCCGCAAGACTCTACTAAGCCTGCTCATGACTCGTGAGACCTATGTAACCTATGTTCTGATACCAACTTGTCACGATCCAAAACCTAGCCTGTCGTGATGGCGCCTAACGTGGTACTAGGCAAACTGACATTTCAAAAGATTTCCAACACTTTTAACAGAAAATGAATTAAAGCAGTTTAATTAATAAAAATTCTCATAAACATGATAAAAACCCAAAACTCAACGCGGAAGTTCCCAAAAATCGGGTGTCACAGGGTACATAAGCGTCTATACAACACGAGTCTGAAAATATTGTCTATGAAAAATTGAAACTAAATACATAAAGCTGAAAGATAGGGAGGGAGAGTTAAGGTCTGCGAACGCCGGGCAGCTACCTCGAAATCTCTGAATGATCAAGATGCTCAGATAATCAACACCCACCGTGTCCGGTAACATATGGATCTGCACACAAAGTACAGGGTGTAGCGTGAGTACAACTAACTCAGTAAGTAACAAGACTAAATAATGGACTGAAAGTAGTGATGAGATCTACGGATATAGTTCAATTAGAGAAATTACAACATGGGAAAATAGGCATGCTTTCAAGTTCGACAATTAAGGCCAAAACAGTTAATTCATGCCAAGTTCAATTGCAACAAGATATAAACACTTGCAGAAATTTCATGACACTAATATATGCCAACTAAAGTACAACAGTAATGGAATCAAACGCATAATATCAGAGCAACGGTCACTCAGTCCTCCCGTACACTCTAATCTCACAGTCACTCATTCCTCATAGTCTTTTATTCCTCTCAATCCTCGGCACTCGGCACTCGCACTTAGTAGGTACTTTTGCTCACTGGGGATGGTGTTTTGTAGAGACTCCGAAAGGGCTCCTTCAGCCCAAGCGCTATAACAAGCCAATCATGGCATATCAATGAAACATGATGTTGTGTGCAGCCCGATCCCACAAGTATCCTCATAATCAGGGCCTCGGCCTCACTCAGTCATCAACCTCTCTAGTCTCTTAGGCTCTCAGTAATCAAGAAAATCAGCCCAAGCAGAAATGATATAATGTATCAACAAAGAACAATAGAGACTGAGATATGATATGCAAGTAAAACCGTGACTGAGTACAAAACAACAATTTAGCAGATAATTCAACATGTAATATGACCTCCAAGGGTCCCCACAGTACCAACACATGGCCTAAACCTGATTCCTAACATGATTTGCAGCTTAATTTCTATATCACATGAAGAATATACGAACAACAACAGATTATTCAACTATACAGTTCCGTGGAATGGACCAAGTCACAATTCCTATGGTGCGCGCCCACACGCCCGTTGCCTAGCATGTGCGTCACCTCCAAAACCAAACACATGACACACAATACGGGGTTTCATACCCTCAGAACCAAATTTAGAACTCTACTTACCTCACAATCTGAGCAAATCTCTATTCCAATACACCTTTGCCTCGCGAAACTACCTCCAAATGCCTCGAATCGATCCACAAACAATGCGATACAGTCAACACGTGCTAAAGGAATCAATTCCATAACAAATACTTAACTCTTAATCAAAAGTCAAAAGTCGACTCAAAAGCCGGCACTGGGCCCACGTCTCAAAACGCGATAAAACTCACAAAACCCGAAAGCCTATTCAACCATGAGTCCAACCATGCCAAATTTATCAAAATCCGACACCAAATCGTCACTCAAATCCCCAAATCAAACAATAAAATCTTGGTGGGAAATTCAATAGGGAAACAAAATTATTGAACAAAATGAGCACAAGTGACTTACCTCAAGAAACCCCTCGAAAATCCTCTCAAAATCGTCCAATTCCGAGCTTGAAATGTTCAAAATGAAGCAAAATCGCGAACCCACGAATTTAAATGTTTTACCTAGAGGTCTTGCACCTGCACTCCTCTTGACCGCATCTGCGGATAATCCTCCGCTTCTACGGAAATCACTAAAGTCCCCAGGGTCCGCACCTGCGCTCCAGGTTCCACACTTGCGGTAACGCTTCTGCGGCCCAAGATCTGCTTCTGCAGAAACAGCCTTCGCTTCTCTACTCCGCATCTGTTGAGCCTTGCTCGCAATGCGGGCTCGAAGATGCGGATTACCCTTTGCACCTGCGTCCTTCCTCAGTCCAGCCCCAAATCCACACCTGCGCAACCCCAGACGCACCTGCGGCATCGCACCTGCAGCCAACTCCTCGCAGGTGTGATCTCACCAGAAGAGTCCTAGCTTCAGCAATGCACTAAGTCCCATTTTCCATCCGTTAACCATCTGATATCAACCCGAGGCCCCCGGGACCTCAACCAAACATAATAACAAGTGCTAAAACATAATATGAACTTAGTCGAGCCCTCAAATCACATCAGACAACATCAAAAACACGAATTGTACCCCAATTCAAGCCTATTGAAACTAAGGGAATTCCAACTTCCACAAACGGTGCCGAAACCTATCAAATCACGTCTTATTGACCTCAACCTTTTCACACAAGTCACAAATGACAGTACGGACCTACTCCAACTCCCGGAACCCCAATCCGAGTCCGGTATCCACAAAGTCCACTCTCGGTCAAACTTTCAAATTTTTATCTTTCTCCATTGCAAAGCCTAATTCAACTATAGACCCCCAAATCACAATCCGGACACGCTCCCAAGTCCAAAATCACCCAATGGATCTAACTGAACCATCAAAACTCTATCTTGGAGTCGTTTATACATAAGTCAACATCCGGTCAACCATTTGAACTTAAGCTTTCAACCTTGAGACTAAGTGTCTCAATTCATTCCGAAACCTCTCCGGACCCGTACCTACTACCCCGGCAAGTCATGTAGCAACAGTAAAGCATAAAATGAGCAGTAAATGGGGAACATGGCTACAACTCTCAAAACGACCGGCCGGATCGTTACAATGTTTCTACTAAAAATAGCCCACGGCTTAACCATAATATGCACAAGAATCTCAATAATAACAAAATAAATATGAATTGTTGAACATGAAAGACATCTCAACAATTAACAACTTCACCTCAATTTAACAAGTAATGGAAAAAGGAGATATGAATGATAACGAAGCAATTTAGTAACGTAAACTAATGACATAATTGTAAACATAAAGATAACTAGAAGAAAGCAATTAATGAGAACCACAAATAGTCTAATACGAACAAACTGGTAAGACAAAGAAAAAATAAAAGCAACACGATATGTTCAACCAATAACTCTTTTCCATATGAAATGCACAACAAGAATCACCACCGAGGTACCCCTTGTATTCACATTTCACAATTTCAATCACAATCTTTTCTTATACCGCCACGTGAGCCTTACATATAGATAGTTTTGAAAATATTTTTCCCGAAATAGCTACATGCACTTTAGCCCACCTTATGTCATTGTGTGGCTACAAGTAATGCCCTTACTAGCAACACGCACATAAATCCCACCTTATGCTGCCGCATGCACATTAACCCCTGTCCTTATACCGCCGCATGCGCATCAATATCACAACACAATAACAACTCGCACCACAAGTGTCAATGTACCACAACTTGCCAAAATCAACAATATCAATGTCGCTCAACCAAAATATGCACAAGAATCTCAACAATAACAAAATGGATTTGAATTGTTAAAAATGAAAGATATCTCAACAATTAACAACTTCACCTCAATGTCATAACGACTTTCACAATTTCAACACCAATAACTCAACAAAAAGATATTTCACTAAATAACAACTTCAAGGAAAAGTAAGTCAACAATTAAAGATGCAACAAGGCAATAAAGAAGGCAATAAATTCAACTAAAGCATATAAGAGAAAAATGACAAGTAAGACGTACAAAATATTAATAATGTCAAATAAAACATGTAAGGGTAGTTTAACACATGTAATAATTGTTTAACAACGAGGAATATAGCATGTTATAACAATTCAATTAAAAGCATGGAAAGGGTCAAAATAACCAAACTGGTCAATTATCACATATACCCCGTGTACCCACTCGTCACTTTGCGCACACGACTTTAACATAACACAAATAACACAATCAACCCAAATCCTAAGGGGTAGTTCCCCCACACAAAGTTAGGCAAGATACTTACCTCAACTAAGCCAACTCAACCCTCAGAAATAGCTTTTCCCTTAAAAGCCTCCACTCGACTCAAATCTAACCAAAGGTGACTTAATATCTTCAACCAATGCAAGGTAAAACAATTACAATAGATGAAGCTTTGATCTTTACAAAATTTCCAAAAAGTCAAGAAAAGTCAATCCCGGCACCGCCCGGTCAAAATCCCGATCCAAGGGTAGATTTCGACTATCCATAGCCCCACGAGTCCATATATGTATTTTGTTTTCAAATCCGAGTCCAAATCGACTCTCAAAACTCAATTCTTCATTTTTCAAAAACTTGACAAAATTTTTCAACTTTTCACTTTGATTCACATAAATTTGATGTTAAATCTAAGATATACTCATGAGATATAGAGTTGAAAATAATTAGTATTACTCACCCCAAGTTTGTAGATGAAAATCCCCTCTCCAAATCGCCTCCTACCGAGCCTAGGGTTCTAAAATATGATAAAATGATATGAAATCCCGACTTTCTAACCTTTTGTTTAGTTGCAGTTGTCGCATTTGCGGCACTAGGTTCGCAATTGCGAACCCTCGCAATTGCGAAGAAAGGCTCGCAATTGCAGCCACTAATACACTGAGGAAATATCGCAATTGCAACTCAGACTTTGCAAATGCAAAGTGTGTCCTCCTCGCAAATGCGAGAAAAGCTTCGCCAAATTTGTCAATTTTCGACAAAACAACATGAATCAACCTACGGATTTCCGAATTCGATTTCGTACATATGCCCAAGTCCAAAATCATGATACAAAGCTATTGGAGCCATCAAAGTACTGTTCCATGGTCGTTTAAAAGTCAAAGTTTGGTCAATATTTCGAACTTAAGCTTCTACATCAAGAACCAAAGGATCTAAATCAATCTGAAATCTTCTCGGAACGGAAGCAATCAACCCCCAAAGTCATAAAACCTAAATTACACATATGTGAAGCATCAAAAGGGGAAACGTGGTGCAACTACACAAAACGACTGGCCGGGTCGTTATAATTTCCTACCCTATGTGTTTTTACAAATGTTAAGGTAAGATACAAATTATGTGATGATCTCAAAAATTATATTTTATTTACATTAATCAATTAATTGATATATTATTTGGTAGTATGCAATAAAATATATGAAAGAATATTTTCAAGGTATGTAAAATGTGAATTAGGCTTGAAGTAATACTTGAAAATTATTGTGAGATCATAAAGATCATATTTTATATGGATATACATATGTTAATTTGATAAAAATAACATATCAAACTTTTGAAAAGTTTAGGGGTTACGATGATTTAGGTGGAAGGCCATTTGAAAAGAAAATTAAAGTACTTGTAATTTTCTACCCTTATTTGGATACTAAAATCTTCGTGATTTTTTACTCCTGCTTTGAGATTAAAATATACGTGATTTTCTACTTGTTTGTAGATTAAAAGTTTGCGTGGCTTTTTACTCATTTATCGAAGATTAAAGTCCAAGTGACTTTCTACTCATTTTTGAGATTAAAATCTTAATAAATTTTTACTTTAATTTAATACTCGGTTTAAAGATTAAAACCTTTACTGTTTATTAGATCAAGTTATATCAGATATTACTCGGTCGAAAGATTAAAAACTTCACCGTATTAACTCTGATTGTGTCAGATTGGTTTAAAGATTAAAACCTTCACATTTTATTAATTCTGGCTCTTTCGTGACACAAACAACAATTGTTGTGGTTGTCTCTTCAAAAGTAATAGGGGTGGCTAATATTAATTTTTTGAAGAAATATGTTTGGAATATGACATTATTCACCAAACATTTGCCCTTACTTGCCACAATCTAATAAGATTGCGGAAAGAAATAATAGAACGTTAATGGATATGATGAATGCCTTGTTCTAGTTTACCATATAGCTTGTGGGAGAAAGCTATCCTTACAACTAATCGAGTACTCAATCGAGTACCCTACAGAAAAAACACAATCTATTCCATATGAAAAATGGAAAGGCAGAAAATCCAACTTGAATTATTTCAAAGTTCGAGGGTATTTGGCAAAAGTATAAGTTCCTAAATCTAAAAGGGTAAAATTAGGATCGAAAATAGTTGATTGTGTTTTTGAAGGATATGAAATCAATAGTAAAGAATAACATTTTCTGGTCGATAAATCAGAAATTTCCGACGTTTATATTAATATGACTATTTTGACACATACTTACTATTTATGAGAATTACGTACATATGAATGTTAGAAGCATTGACTACATGTTATAGTTTATAAGTTATACGAGTATGGTTTTGATGATTTGTCATGGAAGAACAAGATAAGAACCTGATACAATCGGTTCCCTTGTGCTCATTGTAACATACTCTGTTGTCTATTTTTAATTCTCAAGAAATTCAGATATGGGAACTGCAAAGAGAACAGATAGGATCAAGTCCTCAGGTCGTTGAGCAAGTCAACTCTACAGTTGTTAAAGTTGCTACACTGTACTAGCAATTGTACAGTAGCACAACTGTAGTTTGTTAGAAACCGGAAATGCCCTTTATCTTCTCTCATGATCTCACATATATAAACAACATGATACAAGGTTTTGACCTAACACTTGCAAACCTAAAACATATATTCTCTCAAGTGTACAGCCGCCTCTGTTTTTCTCATGTGCATTGAAGAACAAAGCTGTTACTAACTAAGGACCAGATCCCAGCATTGAATATGTCTTGTGTCCTCTAGTTTGTTATGTCTTTGTCTTTTGTTATTTACTTGCATTCCTACACGGCTTTTTAGAAGCATTTAGTAGGACATCATTAAACCATTATTACTTTGGTTGTTTGACTATAGTTAGTCAAGAGTATAGCTTTATAATAGAGTGATTACAAAGAGCTTACAATAGAGTTATTTTAAGATGTGAGGGATTAAGAGTTTAATTCCTAGATTACAATAAGTTGTAATCTGAAGTTTGCTCGGATATAGTGGAGTTGAAATCCTACTGTGGTAGGTCGTGGTTTTTAATATTTTGAGCAGGGAGTTTTTCACATAAATATCATGTGTCCTTTATTTACTGCTGTTTGCTGTGGGAACTGATAGAGAACCTGATTCTCTATACTGTTAGGTGGACCCTTAGTTTTTATCAATTGATATTAGAGCAAGTTCTTTCTGAAGGTTTACAACAAGAAAGGATCTTCATCATGGCTGCTCCACTAAACTTCAAAGAAGAGCAATCAACCTATAGACCCCCAAGATTCAATGACCAATGCTATGGTTGGTGGAAAACAAGAATGCATGATTTCATCAAGGGTGAGGACTCAGAGTAGTGGGATGTGATATGTTATGGCCCTTTTGTTCCCATGAAAACTATTGGTGAGGGAACAATTACTGTCCCAAAAATAAGAAATGAGTACAACGATGCTGATAGAAAGGCTATTGAGAAGAACTTCACGGCAAAGAAGATTCTTGTTTGTGGCATTGGACCAGATAAATACAACCGTATCTCAGCTTGTCAGTCTACTAAGAAGATCTGGGAAGCTCTCCAAACTGCCAATGAGGGAATTACTCAGGTTACGCAGTCCAAAATTGATATGCTTACTACTGAGTATGAGCTTTTCAAGATGAATGAGGATGAGTCCATTCAGGATATGCACACATGTTTCACCTCCATTATCAATAAGCTTCACTCCATTGGAGAAGCCATCCCAAGAAACAATCAAGTCTGAAAATACATAGTGTTCTACTAGGTTCCTTGGATAGTAAAGTAAATGCTATCACTGAAGCCAAGGATCTGCAGAAGCTGACCATTGATGAACTCATTGAAAATCTGAAAATTTATAAGATGAAGAAGAAGAAATATCTTGAAATAAGAGATCCCAAAAAGGAGAAGAGCTTGGTTCTCAAGGCTGAGAACAGTGATTCAAGTGGTGATGAGACAGATATGGCCTATCTTACTCGAAGATTCCAGAAGCAGAACCACTAGAACGCAACGTTGACAAGGTGACCAAGAGGAAATCAGTCCCCGACAGGAGGTTCAAGAGAAGAGACGCCGCTGACAACATTGTGAAGCAAGCTCTGGCTGCCTGGGGAGATTCCTCCTGTGAACCTGAAGGTGAGGATGACCAAGGAGATACCTCCATGATGGTTGTTGAAAGTGGAGCTATAGAGTATGATTCTATTTTTGCACGCATGGCCAAATTTGACGATGATGAGGATAATAATGATGATGAGGTAAATTTCCTTGACGTTAAAAGAAACTTGAAAACTTACTCTCAAAAGAAACTAATATCTTTAGCAAATGTTTTGATTGATGCTTATCACAACCTCATTAATGAGAAAAAAATTTTAACTGAGGAAATTGGAGAGGTAGAACAAGAGAGAAATGATTTGGTGGTTGTAATTATAGATCTGAAGGAACAAGTGGAAGAAATAACAAGAGGAAATACCTTGTTAAAAAATCAAATGAAAAAAATGGATGAACGCCCCTAAGGGAAAAGAAGTGGCTAGTGGGGCTCAACTTAAGCCTGAAAGTGAGCTAAAAAATGTCAAATCAAGCCTTGTTTCTGAACTTGAAAAGAATAGACAACTTCAGAAGGACTTTAAAAGGATTAAAAATGATCTAGATAAGTCACTTAAATGGACATGTTCCACTGATGTAAGCACGTCTATGTATAAGAGTAATAGTGGAAACAGGCAAGGAATCGGGTTTCATAAGGCTAAAGCTCCCTATAATCCCCATGGCAATTATGTAACTGTGATAATTGGCCTTGTACTAATTATGGTCAAACTGGAATTACAAGGACTCTTGTAAAGCTAAAGTTCAGTCTCAACAGAAAAATAAAATTTTTGTTGAAAAGAAACTTACTGCCAAAGAACCTGGTTCTCTGAAAAAGAACTATGTGATGCTTGCATGGACAAAAAGAAGTTTAATTCTTCCATTCTATCATTACAAAGGACCCAAATTGGTTTGGGTTTCTAAGTCTAATCAATAATTTTGTGTGTAGGCTGGAGTGACGGAAAGCAGATAGAAATGGTACATGGACAGTGGCTACTCTAAACACATGACTGGAAGAATGAATGATTTTCTTTCACTCAAGGCCTTCCAGGGTGGGAGTTTGTCTTTTGGAAATGGCAAGAAGGGCTATATTCTTGGCATTGGAAAGATTGGCAAGACACTCTCCCTCTCAATTAAAAATATGTATTATGTGAATGGATTAAAATATAGCTTAATGAGTGTGTCCCAAATCTGTGACAAAGGGAACAAAGTAGAGTTCTTTTCTACGTCCTGCACTATCACTAATATCATAATAAGTGAAGTGGTTTTAGTCTCAAAAAGGTTCAAGAACATCTATGTTGAAGATTTCAACTCTCTGAACGGTGGTGATCTTACATGCCTAAGTGTTATTGATGATAATGTTGAGCTATGGCACAGACGTCTAGGCCATGCAAGCTTTTCCTTTCTAAACAAGCTTATCAAGAAGGCCCTAGTTCGTGAGCTGCCCAAGTCAAAGCTCAAAGATCACAAAATGTGTGATGCGTGTGTAAAGGGGAAGCAAGTCAGGTCCTCGTTTAAACCAAAGAAGGAAGTAAGCACCTCATGGCCACTGGATCTTCTTCATATGGATCTTTATGGACCTATGAGGATACCTAGCAGAGGAGGAAAGAAGTACATCTTTGTGATTGTTGATGACTATTCTAGATTTACATGGACATTATTTATGAGGACCAAGGATGAAACCTTTACAGTATTTGTTGCATTTGTGAAGCAGATTCGGGTGAAGATGGGTTATAATGTTGTGAGTATCAGATATGATCACGGCACCGAGTTTGACAATGCCAAGTCTGACGAGTTTTCTGCTGAAAATAGGATAAGTCATAATTTTTCTACTTCTAGAACACCTCAACAAAGCGGTGTTGTGGAGAGGAAAAATAGGACTCTCGAGGATATGGCTAGAATGATGTTGATCGACAGTGGTGTGGCAAATAGTTTTTGAGCTGAAGTAGTCAATACTGCTTATTACTTAATTAACAGGTGCATGATCAGCTCCCTGCTTGACAAGACTCCCTATGAACTACTTAATGGGAGAAAACCAAAGCTAACTTACCTAAGGGCATTTGGATGCAAATGTTTTATTCTCAATAATGGTAAGGAAGCATTGGAAAAATTTGATGCAAAAAGTGACGAGGAAATTTTTCTTGGTTACTCCTCTCAAAGCAAGGCATACAAAGTGTACAAGAAAAGGGCACAATGTGTATAGAAAAGTGTGCATGTGATCTTTGATGAATCTCACGAATCAAGTGGGAAAGGGTCACACGATAAGGATGATCAAGATGGAGATTTTTAGAGGTCCTTGGAGAAGCCATAGATATGGCAAATGGAAAGACTGATATTATAAGTCAATTCAAGGAGAGTAATGAAGAAGATGCAACAAAACCTCTAACAGAAACAGAGGAACATGGTCCCATTATCACCCAAATTGAAGCTGAACATTGGGTTGCTGATGCTGTATCAGGTACTCCTGATGCAGGACAAATGAGTGAAATTCATACATCTGTTGATGTCAATAATGGTTCAAATATGGAGGAACCTGGCCCCTCGCATTCTGATCAAGTATCTAACTGGAAGCATACGAGTTTACATCCTCTTCAAAATGTGATCACCCTTTGGACTCTGGTATTCAAACTAGATCTAAGGCAAGAAATATGTTTGTCTTCTCAGCTTTCTTATCTCAAATTGAGCCTAAAAACATCAAGGAGGCATTGAAAGATGCTGACTAGATTGTTGTCATGCAAGAAGAGCTTCATCAGTTCGAGAGAAAGAAAGTATGGCACTTGATTCCTAGACCCTCAGACTGAATAATGATTGGAACCAGGTGGGTTTTCAGAAACAAGCTTGATGAGTTTGGAAATATGACAAGAAACAAAGCTAGGCTGGTGGTCCAGGATTACAATCAAGAAGAAGGGATTAACTATGATAAGACATTTTATCATGTTGCTCGAATGGAAGCCATCATAATTCTCATAGCTTTTACATATCATATGAAATTCAAATTGTTCCAAATGAATGTTAAAAGTGCATTTTTAAATGGATATTTAAAGAAGGAAGTATTTGTCAAGCAACCACCTGGGTTTGAATGTCATGAACATCCTGAACATATTTTCAAGCTTGACAAAGCTTTATATGGTTTGAAGCAGATCCCTCGTGCATGGTATGAATGATTGTCCAAGTTCCTTCTTGAGAATGGCTTCACTAGAGGGAAAATCAACAATACTCTATTTTTGAAGAAAAGAGGGAGAAATTTATTGATTGTGCAAGTCTATATTGATGATATCATATTTAGTGCAACAAATAATTCCCTTGAGGAATTTTCAAAGCTCATGGGAAGTGAATTTAAGATGAGTATGATGGGGGAGCTAAACTTCTTTCTTGGGTTACAAGTATAGCAAACCTCAAAGGGTACTATAATAAGTCAATAGAAGGACATCAAGGAGCTACTGAAAGGATTTGAGATGTTCCAAAACCATTGATACTCCCATTGCTACTGCTACTCGCCTAGACATGGATGAACCTTGTTCTCCTGTGAATAAAATTATGTATAGGGGTATCAGTGGATCTTTTCTATACCTGACGGCTATCAGAACTGACATTGTGTTTAGTGTTGGGTTGTGTTCTAGATTTCAATCAAGTCTAAGAGAATCTCATTTGAATGCTTCCAAGAGAATCCTGAGGTATCTCAAGGGAACACAGGACCTGGTCCTCTTCTATCCCTCAGGATATAATTTTGACCTAGTTGGATATACTGATGTTGATTACGTTGGATACTTGGTGGATAGAAAGAGTACATTTGGAATGGCACATTTTCTGTGGTCATGCTTGATATCATGGGGTACAAAGAAACAAAATTTTGTGGCTCTTTCTACTGCTGAAGCTGAATATGTGGCTGCTGCTTCCAGTTGTGATCAACTGCTATGGGTTAAGCAATAACAAAAGATTTTGGTGTATTAACACATTGTGTGCCATTGTTGTGCGATAACAGAAGAGCACTCAACATTGAAAAGAACCCGGTATAACACAAGAGGACAAAGCACATCGATGTGCGTCATCACTTCTTGAGGGACAATGCTAAAAAAGGGATTATTTGTATGAAGTTATGCAAAATGGAGGACCAGGTAGCATATATCTTCACCAAAGCACTGAGCAAAGAACATTTTGAAAGAAATCGTCTGGAGCTGAGATTGATTAAGCTTAACTAAAAACCTGGTCCCTCAATGATTGGCTAAGAAAGGATGGAAAGGTATAATGCTAAAAAGTATTTTGTGGCGACATCTAACTCAATTCAATACTGTTACAGGTAGAAACGCATGCCAGATTCAGGATAAACAAGTGAAAAATGATGTGGCCCATATCTAGAAGTTGTTGCTCATATTTTCAAAATTTCAAGGAACTTGGTTCCTATGACTCAGGTTAGTAGTCTCTTTTACACTTATATGCATTTTGAACTGCTAGGGTGCCATGCCATTATTTTGTTCCTGCCTCTTCTGATGCCCTTTAATCCCAAATGTTACATCCTTTCCAAATCGACCCGACGACCTGTCTCTTCTCCTTCACACTCATTTGTAACCGGCCCTCCTCTACTTTATATACCGAAAATTCAGTCTTTATCCTCACTTCAAACGTCGAACATAACCTCTCTTCTCTGTCAAACCCTCTTTTTCTTGTCTTTTTGCTTCCAAAATCAACCATATCTCAACAAGAAACTTCATCTCCCAAAGTGACAGATGAAAAACCAGCCTTGTCTCCATCTCACGAGGCACTTCCATCTGGATCTGAGCCAACCACCTTACCCACAAAAGCCCCAATTTCAGTCGAAACCAACCTGATTATCACTCCTCCCAAAACTTCTGGTCCTAGTCCCCTTAGAAGTAGAAAAAACCAAACCCCCAAAAAGCTTATTACTTCCCCATCTTCTTCTGCTACTATAGAGAAAGTCAACTTAGAACAAATTACATCCACTTCTCAATTTCTTCAAACCACAGAAGAAATTATGGAAAGCGATAAAGGTGTCGAGCTATTGAGTTAGCGTATTGAGGAAGGGCGATTGGACGAGAAGTCAGGTTCTTGTATTGCTGAGGGCTTACATGCTTCTGGAAATTCTGAGGCTCCCGGTGTTGAGGGGCTTGTTCCAAGTATCTCGTCTGTGTCAGGCAATCCTCCATCTTATTCAAATGTTAAAGAGACCGTGTGTACGAAATTTGAGTCAAATGTGAGTGTTGTAGATAAATAAGGCTCCACTTCTCTTGAGAAAGAGCCTACTGTTGTGGAGAAATTGATTGAAGGGTCTATGACTGAGGGTGTTGGAGAAGAGACTCAGGGGAACCATTGACTCAGAGGGAAGAACAGGATGAGGGGGAACAAGTGCGTCAAGGGGAACAAGTGCCTATCAGTACTATAGGGGAACCTACAGAGAGACCTCGTCCCTTTTCCCAAGGGGAGGTTTTTGCTCCTACTTGGGATGAAACTCCATGTTCTACAAGACCACCCCTGGAAAATGCCGACACACCCCTATTTGATTCTCCTATTCCTATTCCTTTAGAAATTGAGTATCCCGTAATGAGGTCTGTGTCTGAGTGTAATTCCGGTGAGAGTGAAGATCGTAATGATGATCTGCCTGTGATAATCTTTATAACTGCTAGGGGAGGGAGAAAAGTCAAAAAGGATACTATTCCCAAATGCCCTACCACTAGACAACAGCACAAGGCCAAGCTTGATAATGCTCTGAAGGTGAGTAAGGTGAAAAAGAAGAAAAGGAAACTAGTGAAGAGCAGGTTGATTGATGGGGAGGATGTGCATCCTGCAGATGTAGTTGAGCTGGACGATTAGAAGCCTTTTAAGGAGCCTGCTCCCCTTGTTAGGAAAAACTCAAAGAAAACCATTGCTACTAAACAGAAGAAGGCATTATCTGACAAAGAACTTGTGAGTGACAAGGATAATGAAGTAGAGCAGGAAGGAGAAGTGGAGAAATAGGAAGTGTAGAAGAAGAAGCCTATGAGGAAGAGCCATAGTACTAATGAGCAACCTAGTTCCTCCAAAAGGCCATGGGTGGAATTATCTGAGTTCGTGAGAAGGGAAAATCTCAAGAAACAAAAGGTTCTGTGGGGTCGAGCCTTTGACCCTAAGATCATTGAACAACCAGGCATGAGACAGCTTGTGGGAATTGTTGAATTCCATAAGTGGACCCATCTCCTTGAAATCAACAGTCTAAAAGTGTATGAAGATGAGGTGAGAAGTTTCTATGATGAATTGTTCATGGTGGATGGGGATACACTCTGTCTAAAGGTTAATGGAAAAGAATTTTTTATGGATGAGAAAACACTTGGTGAGATCCTTGATGTACCTACTGTTGGGCTGAAAACTGTGGAGGGAACTAGTTCCCCTGACTATAAGAAGTTGATCATCAAGAAGCAAGCAGTTCTGTCAGGGGAAAGAGTATTTAAGAAAGCTCTTCATCCAGAATACCAGCTGTCGTTTGAGCTAGTGAACAAGGTGCTGCTGCCTAGGGTTGAGAGGAGATATATCACCTCCAATGCGGACCTGGTTCTTCTGGAAGCACTGGCATCGTTCTGCTCTATTAGTCTACTTGGAATTATGATTGAACACATGCTGAAGGTGGCAGACTAAGGATGGTTTCATGGTCTCTCATATGCGTTCCTCCTTACCAGAGTCTTTGAACACTTTGAGGTTCCATTGGGAAAAATATTTGTGGGGACTAGTAAGCAAATGCTCACCTTGAATACTCTGGAAGAGTGTGACTGTGTAGTAAAGAAGGGAGGAGTAGGAAGCAACTAAACTATCTCTCAACTGATCAATGCTCAGGTGGCAGCCAATGAAGAGATCAAGCGTCTTGAAGCTCATAATGCCATTATGGAGTCCTAGATTACTCAGGACAGTAAGGAACCTGGTTCCAGCAGCTCTAAGGGGGGAAGAAATTTCCCGTTTGAAGGTTGAGAATGTTAGTTGAGGAAACAAGTTGAGAGCCTGAAGGAGCAGCTGATTAATGATCAAAGAGCTGCTAATGCATGAGTGGATAGTCTCATCAAGGCTCATGCTCCCTAATTCTTCCTATCCCCTATCCAGTGTCTCCTATTTTTGCACCCCTTACCGGTCCTCTCCTAATCCTGTCGTTATGTTGATCTTATCTTAAGACTATGGTACTTTAGCTTGTTTGATTTGTAACATTTGTGTGACTGGTACTGCTACTCCTATGTATTTTCTCTCTCTTATAACTAATGGGTACGACTATCTATTTTGCGTAATGTTAATCTCTTGCGTTATGTTTTTAGCCATGTTCTGTGCACACAAGTGGCATGAGCTAATATTTCTTGACTTCTTTTTGCATATGCCTGTCTTATTTGTTTAATGATGCAAAATGGGGAGGACAATTGAAGGGCATGAAACTGGTTCTCAGAGGGAAGGTGTCTGATTCGTAGGGGGAACATGTGAAAATCTAGTTCTCAATTTTGAGTTTTTCATTATCAAAAGGAAGAAATTGATAAGTTATGCAAGTACGATTTTGATGATATGTCAAATTTCATAGAAGAATCAGATAGGAACTTGATATAATCAGTTCCCTTGTGCTCATTGCAACATACTCTATTGTCTAGTTTTAATTCTCAAGAAACCAGATAAGGGAACTGCAAAGGAAACAGATAGGATCAGGTCCTCAGGTCGTCGAGCAAGTTAACTCTACAGTTGTTAAAGCTGTTGCACTGTACTTGCAACAGTACAACAGCACACCTGCAGTTTGCTAGAAATGCGGAAATACCCTTGTACCTTCTCTCATGATCTCACAAAAATAAACAACATAATACAAGGTTTTGACCTAACACTTGCAAACCCAAAAGCATATGTTCTCTTAACTGTGCAGCCACCTCTATTTTTCTCAGGTGCATTGAAGAACAAAGCTGATACAAACTAAGGACCAAATCCCAGCATTGAATATGTCTTGTGTCCTTTAGTTTGTTATGTCTTTGTATTTTATTATTTACTTGCATTCCTACACCTCTTTTTAGAAGTGTTTAGTAGGACATCATTTACCCATTATTGCTTTGGTTGTTTGACTAAAGTTAGTTAAGAGAGTAGCTTTGTAATAAAATTATTACAAAGAGCTTGCAATAGAGTTATTGTAAGAGGTGAGGGATTAAGAGTTTAATTCCTAGATTGCAATAAGTTATAATTTGAGGTTTGCTCAGTTCTAGTGGAGTTAAAATCCTATTGGGGTATGTCGTAGTTTTTAATATCTTGAGCATGGGGTTTTCTACGTAAATATCATGTGTTCTTTATTTACTGCTATTTGCTGTGGGAACTGATTGAGAACCTGGTTCTCTATACTATTTGGTGGACCCTTAGTTTCTATCAATAGTCTTGAAATCCATCAATTGGATGTGAATACAACCTTCTAAATGGATATTCAGAGGTAAAAAATCTACATGGCATAACCCGAAGAGTTTGTGGTTGCTGAAAAAGGAAAGAAGGTATGTAGACTTATTAAGTCTCTTTATGGACTAAAACAATCACCCAAATAACATTATATAAATTTTGACCAAATAATATTATCAAATGGTTTCAAAATTAATAAATGTAAACAAATGTGTTTACGTTAAGAATAGTCCAAGTCATATCATCATTGTTTGTTTGTATGTGAATGATATGTTGATAATAAATAATAGAAAAGGCACATAAAATATTTGGAATAAAACTACCAATTCAAAATCAGTTACGTGCCTCTTCGAAAAGCTTGCGTTCTTTCTGAAATATTTATGATGTTTAGTTCTTTTATGAAAAGGGTGAGGTTATGCGTCTATGTTATTGTATAGACATGGCCATTCATGAATGAATATATTAATAAGTTGGTCCATAATGAGGTGAATCAACCGATGAACATGACCAAAATCTATAGCAAGTTGGATTTGCGTCATGAATGAAGGTGCTAAATTTGTATATCATATAGATATATGAATAAATAGCATATAAATACTTGAAAAGGGCGAAGTGATTGTGAAATGTGTTATACTAAAAGGTTGTGGCTACAACTGATACCAACCATTCCAACTGTTATTCCAATATTGGTTGATATATTAAATATAGTCAACAATCTGATATGTAATAGAAAGTCACGACGTGCTAGTCTACGACATAAGAAGGTTTGTATTAAAATATTATGATAATAAAATGAATTTTGAAATATTTGAAATATATCCAAAACATTTCTTTGCATTACAGTAAGTATCCAGCGGTTATTGAGAGATACAACGATGCAAATTGGATCATTGGATCAACTTAAACTAAATTCATAAGTGGATATTTTTACCATCAGTGGAGGATCAGCGTCTTGAAAATTTCCCAAACAAACATGTATTGCCACTCTACAATAGAGGTTGAATTTATAGCCTTATACAAGGCTGGTGAAGAAGCTGAATGGCTTCGGAGTTTCTTAAAGAAATTCCACCTTAGCCAAAAATATTGGCACCTATATACATACATTGTGATGGTTAAGCGGCAATAGGAAGGACTGAGAGCATTAAGCATAACGAAAAATATTGTCATATACGACGAGGACATAAAATTGTAGGCAACAGCTCTCTAAGGGAATTATCATAATTAACTATGTGAAGTCAAGCGATAATGTATCGGGTCCACTTACAAAAGGCCTAACTAGAGAAGTTGTCGAGAGATTATCGAGGAAAATACAACTATGGATGAGGATAAGTCATTGTGGTGATAACTCTACCTAGAAGATTGGAGATCCCAAGATCTAGATTTAAGAAAATCAAACAAAGTCACTAATGACGGTTCAACATTGTCAAATAAAATATTTGGTCCATTCTCATGTTGAGACAATGTTCAATACCAAGGATAAAACGTTAAGACTTTTTAATGGTTTCTAAGTTTGATACAAGGTATATCAAATAGTGTATCTACGAGATAACACATTAGGAATCACCTATGTAATTGTGAACTGTTAGCTACTTCAAGGAGATTTTTGTAAGGCCAATTCTCTATGCACTTATGAAACCAGGCGGTGTCCATGGCTGAAAGGAACACAACAATAAGAACCAAAGACAGTTAAGGGTTGATTGTGTGACTTATGGTTGGTTAGGTATACACCAAAGCTCGACGGTTCAAAGATATCAAATCTACCGATTGATTGAGTATATCCGACATAAGTTCACTACGGAAAATTAAAAGGAAAACCTACTTATCTAGATGAAATTAATCCTTGCTTGCGAATCAGACAGTTTTCATGCATATTTTTATACATATGGCCATTAACCATTCATATGGGGGATTGTTGGATTTTTTCTAAAGGGTATGAATAGAAAATGGAAGAGGCACCTCTTGTATTGCACCTTTTCATCTCACCCTTTCATTGTCTATAAATTTAGAGGCTTGGCCTCATTTTTACACACAAAAAAAATCTGAAATCCTCTCCTCTCTTCTCTATATTGTTGCACTGATTTTTTCAAAACAAACATGTAAGTATCAGGTGTGATTTGCTCCATTTGTTGAGTTCGCTAAAGTTTTGTAATTTCGATTGCCAGTATTATAGAATAAATTGTTCGTTCTATCATGAGAGGAAGTAATCCATAACCTTGGGCAACAGTGAGGGGATTAAATTCCTTAAACACACACAAGCAACATGCGGGTTGAAAAATTATTTTTGTTTTATTGAACTAACATTTCTTTAATTCTCTGATTGTATGGTTTCGAACACAGTTTACTAACATGTTTTAGTAATTGTCACAACAATAAAGATACCCTTATTCAATATTTCCATGATTTTAACAACATATGAAATGACTTATAGTTTGTTTGTTGGCCAAATACATCCACAACCCCCTAAAGTTGAGACCACTTTTCACTTTACTACTTATTCTTTAGTCTGTTCCATTTAAACACTATAACCAACCCTTTAATGTGCCACTTAAACTCTAAAATCCCTACCCATATTAAAATAAAAGCGCGTGCGTGCAACCGCTGTCCATGTGTAATTTTAGCCAATAAATGTACGCCGTATGGATATGTTGTCCACGTAATTTACTTGGGTACCGGGTTGACCCGTCACAAAGCTATTATGCCTAATAACTAATAACATATCCCCATTTTTTATCTCCACCAGTCCGTAAAAAAAAAAAAAAAAAAAACTCTAACCCGACGATTTTCATCGGCTGAATCGCTTGTTCATGCTCCCAAATCCATCGGCTTCCATTCGTTTCTCTTCTTTTTGATACTGGTAAGCAACATTTGTTATTTATCCTCAATTATTTGTTGTTTATTTTGGGTGCATGCTAGTAATTTGGGTTTTGAAATGTCAGACCCAAATTTAGAGTTTTTTCTCTTCTTTTTTGACGAATCTTTCTGACTTGTCTTTGTTTTTTCTTGATTCATCTTTGTCAATGTAGGGTAAAGTATGTCTGGGGACACCTTTTTCTTGTAGCTTTCATCATGGTGGAACCTTTACCGATCCTCCAGGCACAATATATGTCACCAATATAGAGGTGAAAGGATTTTCTATTGATCAAGACCACTTTCCCTTTTTGAATTTGGTTATTATACAAGGGGACTGTGGTACCACACTATTGGGGAATTTTATGTCTTTAACCCTAATACTGAAGAATTTGTGTTGGTGAAAAATGATGAACTATTATATAATATTGGCTGCACTGTACTGATGGAGAATGAAATGTCTATGTTTTACATGTTATTGATGAGGTTGTTGAGAAAGTTGTCCCAGTTAGCTATTTATGTGGGCCAAAAATTACTCAAGACTGTAGTAACTCATAAGTCATCTAGGGAAACAACTGAAGGTGGTCCAAATAATATAAATACAGAACAACCTCTTGAAGAGCCTCCACTTGAAGAGTCACAGGCTGGTGTTTCTGTTGATGATTTTTCTGCTGAAGAACCAACTGTTGCTGAAGAACCAATTGTAGAGGATTTTATTGCTGAGGAAGATGGTTCTGTTGTTGCAGAATATGAAGTTATAAGTGGTGAAAAAGGGATTAAATCAGATGTGGCTAGTAGTGATTTTGATGTAGATGAAACTCCTGATGGGGATGATAGTGAGGTTGATGAAGAGTTAAGAGTCATAAGAAATGATAGGAGAAATAAAAAGAAGGCTAGCAGAAGAAAGAAACAACCTGAAACTACTAGAGTACCAATAGGAGAAGCTGGAAGTGATAGAGGTTTTGAAGATATAGGGGTGAACAAACGACATAAATATGCTGGCAGATTAGGAGGTGATGAGGTATTCATAGATAGTTCAGATACTGGAAGTGATGACACTAGTGAAGAGCTGAATGTGGACTTTGAACCAGGTGCTGACATTCTAACTAGAAGGAAGAGCACAAAGGTTAGATATGACCCAGAATGTGTAGTTTCAATATTTGAATTGGGCATAATATTTGAGAATACTAAGGTATTTAGAAAGGCAGCGACTGATTATGCAGTTGAGTACAAGGTTCAATTGAAACTTAGACCCAATGAGAAGCATAGAGTAAAGGTAAGGTGTAAACATAAAATATGCAGATGGGAGTTGTTTGCTAGTATTGATAGAGATTCTAATGACTTTACGGTGAAAATACTACCCTATTCACTATTTTCAACCATTGAACTCACACAAGCTGTGCAATTCCAAGTACATTGCTAACAAATTCAAAAAAGAGCTAACTGCTGCACCTTATATAAGGATCTGGGAAATTCAGGAACTTGTTAGAGAGAAAATTTAGGATTGTATATAGGAAGAATAATTGCTTATAGGGCTAAACAAATAGTTTTTATAAAGTTTGGGGGGATTGAAAGTTGGAGTTTGCTAGACTTTGGGACTATATTAACAGTATTAAAGAAACAAATCCTGGTAGCTCTTGTTGGGTAGAATGGACTATGTTAACAATATTAAAGAAACAAATCCTGGTAGCTCTTGTTGGGTAGAAATTGAAAGAAAATCAGAGCTTAGTAAGAACTTGTTTAAGTACTTTTATGTTTGTTTTGAAGCCTTGAAGAAAGGTTGGCTAGAAGGTTGTAGGAAGATCATTGGCTTTGATGGGTGCTTTCTAAAAGGACATTGCAAGGAATTATTGGTTGCTGTAGGAAGAAATGGGAACCATAAGATGTTTTCTATTGGATGATCTGTTGTACACCATGAGACCAAACATTCATGGAACTGGTTCATTGGGCACTTAATGGAAGATCTGCAGCTGGGATATGGTCAAGGTTTGACAGTTATGTCACACATGCAAAAGGTAAATGTTTTGTTATTCTTTCTTGTTAACAATAGTATCTTTTTTTTGTTTTAATTCCTACTATTTTATTCTGCCTATATTTGCTGTGTAGGACTTTTTGCCTGATGCAGAAGTCAGGATGTGTGCAAGGCACATATGGTCCAATTGGTCAAAGAAATGGAGGGGCCTGTTTTTGTTTTAATTCCTACTATTTTATTCTGCCTATATTTGCTGTGAAGGACTTGCTGCCTGATGCAGAAGTCAGGATGTGTGCAAGGAACATATGGTCCAATTGGTCAAAGAAATGGAGGGGTGAAGAAAGAAGAAAGATTTTCTGGAAGGTTTCAAAGGCAAGGTATATGTTTAAATACAACAAAGAAGTTGAGAACATGAGGAGACTTAGCTTACAGAATATATGTGAAGACATGATGAAGTATCTAAGGGAGGCATGGTGCAGAGCTTTCTTTCAAGAACATTCCAGGTGTGACATAGTAGAAAATAACATGTGTGAGACTTTTAATTCATGGATATTGATTGCTAGGCACAAGAGTATTATTATCATGCTAGAAGAAATTAGGCATAAGATCATGGCTAGATATATTGATATGATTAGGTTTGCTGAGACATGTATTTCATATATATCACCTATGGCTAGGCTAATATTAGAAGAGAACAAGGAGTTAGCTAGACAGTGCACAGTTATATGGAATGGTCAGTATGGATTTAAATCAAATAGAAAGAGTTAAGGTTTGTAGTAAATACTACATTCAAGACTTGCACTTGTAGGTTGTGGAAATTGAGAGGCATCCCATGTGAACATGCAGTGCGTGCATATTATTACTTACAACAGGATCCAGAGGAAAATGTGGAGCACTAGCACAGAAAAGATAAATTCCTACGGGCTTATAGGCACTTCATTCAACCAATTCCTAAATTAGAAATGTGGCCATTGAGTAACAATCCTCCAATTGAACCATTAACACCAAAGCCAATTCCAGGCAAAACCCAAAAGAATAGAAGAAAGGCCAAGAATGAACCAACAAAAAAATGGGGCAAGCTGTCCAAAAAAGGAGTTAAAATGATTTATTCACAATGTCATCAACTTGGTCACAACAAAAAAAGGATGTCCTACAAGGGTATGAACTTCACTGCATGTTAACTTCACTGCATTTTCTTGAACTTCACGGTATTTTCTGTAACTTACAACATTTTTGTAACTTCACTACATGTTCACTGCACTTTTGTATTTTAGAGTGGTCCTGAAGAATCTTCAGCTATTGGTGGAGAGGGCAGAGGAAGCGGCAATGCTACAACAACTGGTGCAACTGCTGGGGGAAGTGACAATGCTACCCAAACAAGTGCAATGACTGGAGGAAGTGACAATGGTACCCAAACAAGTGCAATGACTGGAGGAAGTGGCAATGGTACCCAAACAAGTGCAACTACTGGAGGAAGCGGCGGAGGAAAGGCAAGTAGTACAACAATTAGACCTACCAGGGATGTATTCCTAGATGCTATTCCTCAAACTGCTCCTAGAGGAAGGGGTACAATACCAAGAGGTAGAGGAACTTCAACTGGTGTGAAAAGTGGATCTTCAACTGGATCTTCACCTGCTGCTAAACAAAAAAAGGCTAAGACATGTTGGATTTGGATGCTACACTAACTCCGAGACTGGAAGAACAATCCTCAATGTAAGTAACAATTCACAAATTTAGTTCTGTTACTCTTTTGCTTTTCCCTGTCTAATATTGTAGACTTTATACATTTTTAGCCTAATACTATTGGTGAAAGGGTTATCAACCGTTGGAGTAGGTTGAGTAGTATCACAAATATGCAGCCAAGTGATGGAATTAGGATATCAGGACTAAGATGGAATGGAGGAGATGCAATTACTACTTCCCAACTTCAGCAAATGAGTGCAAGTCAAAGAAACAAATTTGGACAACCCACAAATCAACAACCACTACAAAAAGTTGTAACTCAAGTGATCATGGATAAATTTGCCAAGAAAGAGCTTCAGTGACTTGGATTTTGTAGTTGATAGTCTTTAGTTTGTAGCAATTTGTACTGTAATAGCAAAATAGTTTCTACAGTGACTTAGATTGCAGCAAGTAGTTTTCAGTGACTTGCCAAGAACCTACTGTAGTTTGTTGAACCTCATTTTGCCATTCTGGTTTGACTACTTGTAATGTGCTGTACTTTATCACATTTGTAGAACCTATTTGAATTATGTAATTTTATTCCCTTTTGTTATTATGTTTGAAGTCGTTATCTATGGCTACAAAATGTGTCTTGCAAGTTGTTTACAGCTTCTACAACAGGATATGAGCAGGTTATATCTTGAATTTTTTGTTGAAATTTTGTGATTTTTGCAATCCCAGAGTGTTGCCAATTTCTTACCATTTTGTTGTATTACCTAAACACTAGAATCAATAGGCACAAACTGAGAATAGGCACAAAACATTCATGGTGTTACGTGCTTCTACAATAGGCACCAAATGAAAATTACATCAACTATTTCTTAGAACTAATTCGACCAAAATATGATTCAAACATTGTACATTATGTCAACAGCTAAATATGCTGTAAACATCCTACAACAACTTGTTACACAAATTACACAAACAACATCCAAACAACAGAAGGCAGCAACTACCCAAAAACTCTCAAACACTAAGAACACTAACAACCATCCCCATTTTTACACTATCAACCACCTTCAACCACTTTCGAATTTTGTTGGCATCAACAATTGCAAGAACAACAGCACATCCAAATAATTACGGCTATTAGTAGAACATAAAACAACAACTTAATCCTCCATTGTCTAGCTCGTTCCCTTTCTTGATCAAAGGCCTTGACTCTCTTCAATAAACCCCAAATAACTTTATTTGCTTGGTCAAGAAATGCCTCCTCAAACCATCTGAAGTAGTTACATCCCCCTTTGTCCTTAAAACATATCCAACTAAATCAATCTTAAAAACTGCAAATTTGTACCAATATTAAGATCAAAGAAATAGAAAAAGTTATCGAAATATATACTTACTACGGTATTTTTGCATACAAAATACCTTCTGTCTGGGCTTGCCGAACTCCATGAGATTTTCAACACACATGCCCAACTACATCGGCACAAATCAGTCCTCTTTGAATTTTCGTCAAGCAACAAACTAAGAGAGAGAAGATGTGAAGAAAGCTCTAACTGAAATCGAAGAAGGAGGACATGGGTCTTTCAAATTGGAGAATTTTTTTTTAATTTTTCTAGAGATTCGGATTTAAGAAGAGGAATTAGGGCTTGGAAAAGAAGAAGAAAGGGGAAAAGCGGTTACTATAACATGGGTTTTCGGATTTTTACCGGTAGAATAGTCCAGTCAGACTATATATTTACTTTCATGCACTCATTATATGTAATTCATACGCGAAGTGCCTCGTGGAATATTAGTGTTTAAGTGGCATATTAAAGGGTTGATTAAAGTGTTTAAATGGAGCGGACTAAAAAATAAGCAGTAAAGTGAAAAGTGGTCTCAACTTTAGGGGGTTGCTGATATATTTGGCCTATTCAAGCTTCATTGAGGTCAGAAGTATTTTTTTTTTTCTTTAAAAAGTGTCTTTTTTCTAAAATTGGGGTGTCTGGCAAAACTTTGAGAAAAAAAATACTTTTAAATAAAAGAAAATTTATTTTTAGAAACAGAAGCTGTTTTTAGTTTTCTCTTGAAAAAAAATTACCTTTTAGACAAGGAGAAGTCATGTGGTTCTAAGCTTCCCTAAAATCCGCCCACCCCACCTCTTTCGCCCCTCCACCAAGTCATTGTTTAAAGAGTTCCATTTAATGTAATTGAGATGATTAGTTGCAAAAAATTCTTTGATGGTCCAACTAATGGTTTTTCAAATATATCTAATGAAGTTGAAATGCTTAGTCAACCAATCAAATAGGGAAAACAAATCATGATCTAACCTTGATGTGCCATTAATTATGATTAAATCTCATGATTTCTCTAACCTAATTTCTTATACTGTAATAAATCTTAAATTATTTGAATAGGTATTTATCAACATGTCACTGTCGATTTGGCAATTTCGTCTTTCTAATCACTATAAAAATGTGGTCCAAACCACTGACACATAAACCTCAGTTAGTGGTGATAATATAATAGTATTATAAATCTCTAATAATCTTTATACATATTCATTTTGGTCAGTGATTTGGAGACACTTTGGGATAAACCTAAAACTTATTTAACACAATTAATAAATTAGTTATCCGTATTGAAGTGGATTAAGACCTTCGAGATGGCACGTAAGCAACGGATAACATGCGTGCAAGTTAAAGTAGGCATTATTGATCTAAAACGCACAAACCACCACTAATATATCAAAGTATTAAGTAGTACTTCATCTGTTCACTTTTAGTTGTTCACTTTTGATTTTGTACTTTCTTTAAAAAAAAATATTTCTTTAAAAAAAATGAATAAAGTATATATTTACGATTTTATTCATAATAACGATAGCATTTTCAAAAGTCTTAGAAAGTAATTTGAGCAATGAATAATTAATGATAAGAGTAAAAAATGGCAGCCCAGTACATTAAGTTCACGCTATGCGCGGGGTCCGGGGATCAGACCACAAAGGTCTATTGTAAACAAGAAAAAAAAGATTGTCTTTCTCTTGATTTAGTACAGTAGACAAATAAAAGTAAAATATTTTTAGTATAATGAACAAGTAAAAGTGAACGAAGAGATCAATAAACAAAGATGTTTAATTATTAATTTGTAAGGGTGAGAGACTAGTAGGATTATTACACAGGAAATGGTAATTTCAAGGACATGTCTAAATTTTTATTCAAGCTAATTTATTTCAAAATATCTGATACGTTTTTATTTCTTTTAAAAGAAAGAAGAAGCCATTTATTATTAGTTTCTTAAATCTGCTCTTATTTTATCAATTATTAGAGTATTAATTAAATAAGAGGTTTAAGTAGAAATAAAGGATATTGGATAGCCTAGATAAATTGTCCTTATGATTAAAATGAATCAATACCATTTTTAAAAGATAAACAAAAATTCTGAAAGAAAAATAATATTAAGGGCAAAATATAAAATTAGTTGGTTGGTCAAAACTAATTACATTTACTAGCCAAAAAATATTTAATTTGTATATTATATCTATATAAGATATATATATATATATATATATATATATATATATATATATATATATATATATATATATTATCAACTATTATTTTTGGGAGCGATTAAAAATATTTTTTAAAATATTAATTGAAGGGTACAAATAAAAAAAACAAAAAAGAAATAGAAGAGGAAAAAGTGACGAGAGAGAATACAAGATGATGATGTGCTTATCCTTTTTGAACCAATGAGGAGATTTCCTTGAAAAAATAAATTAGACAAGAAGAAAACATATATATGTTGGAGTTTTTTTGTGTGGGGAGGCAAGGAGAAAGTGGACATAACGCACAACATATGGTACAAGTGATGGTACCAACTTAAAGCTTGTCAAGTTGATTAAAATCTGTATCACAAAAATTAAAAGCGATGAAGATGCTAATCTTGATTTTCAAAACACAAGTTGATCGTCACTTCAACGCCTCACCTAATGTAAATTGGGATTTATTTTTCTTAATTTGATGGATGTAATATCTTACTGTTGGTATCTGTTTGAATTTTTATTAAAGTAAATACTATAAGTTATGCTGAAAAACATAAGTTATCTAAATTAATTCCAATTTTTGGACTTATAAATAGTATTTCAATAGTGAGATATTTATTTAATGTTTCGGACATCTACAGTTTTACTAAGTAAACGAATGGGATCTAAGACATTCTATCTTTTACATATTGATTTTCTTTTCTTGGATTGTTCTTCAGTCTTTTTATTAGTCGGCTTAAATTGTCGGACTAAATTAGAGTTGTATACAGGTAAAATCGGGGGCAATGTTTATCCCGATTTTTTGATTTTCTGATTCCACGAACGAAAGGGGAGCATGGATTCAGGAGATTGTAATCGAGGTTAGAGACCCTTCGTATCGAAATCCAAGAAGAGTGAACTGTATGTCCGACATCGGACATGGTAAAGCGACGCGTCCGGGCCGAGTGTAAGTTCTAGACCTTGGGAGACACGGTGAACGGTTATGCGTGGCGAATAGAGGGCCGTAATACTCACCCTCAACTGGATATCACAGTGCTAATCTCGCTCGATGTCGATTATGGATCAACAATTATCGGGAAAAGAAGACTTTTACCTTTTTAGAGTTTTATTAGGACTGAAACTCTCCCACTATATAAAAAAAACTTTTTCTTTAGTCTGACACATTGTAACACGCAATTCCAAGCAATAAAAGTTTATTATACCTTCCAGCTACTCTTAAGAACTTTGCTCACTCGTTCTGTTCTTCATTCACGATTGGGCTCGAACCGAGGGTCCAATCGAGGACAAGATCACTGTTCAATCAAGATCAAGCTTGGTCATAACATTACGATTGGTTTGATCGTTTATTTCATCTTTAGTTCATCTATCCGCTATTCTTAATTATTTGTATTGAATTAAATCACATATCCTTTAAACCGCACATAAATTTAATTGTTACCTAATTTTGCGGTAAACAGTTTGGCACCCACCATGGGGTTACGGATAATAGTGATGATTTGATACGAATCTTCATAACACACCCTATTTTACGCTTGTTCTTTGAAATCTTAATTTCAGGTCAGCCTAAAAATGACAAACTCTCAGTATGCTCACTTGAACACTAACGCTGAGTTTGGCCATCACAACGAAAATAATAATTTGGTGCCCAGCAACAATGTGCTTCCTGCCGATGCCAACGGTGTCCCAGCTACCGACCTGGTCGATGCTAACTCACAGGTAGCCATCAACATCAATTTGCCAACTGATCCCATAAATAGTGTTCGGAGGGGGGGGGGGGGGGG
>MCJB01001725.1:43026-139050 GCA_002018475.1 Nicotiana obtusifolia
GGGGGGGGGGGGGGGGGGGGGGGAACCCCGACCAACAGCTCGAGAAGTGCCCGAAGGAGAAGGTGATGGGGTGAGCCTACGATTGATTTTCAAAATGTCGCAGGCTCAACAAGCAGCAATAGCACAACAGTAGAATCTGAGCCACGCCCCCAACAGGGTCGAGCCCAAACAATCCCGGGAAAGCACTCAAAGAGACGAACAAATTTCTGAGAGACCGGATGAAACCGAGCCCTGGGTAAATCCTGAAGTACTGAAAATGCTGGAAGCATTGACAAAATGGGTGGAGTAAGGTGAGAAAAAGAATGAGGCTAATGACAAGAATGTGGAAATACAACTCCAGGGTCGATCAGATCCCGGGAGCACCCCTGATATTGAAGCCACTGGACTCCAAAAAATTTATCCAGAAGCCCTTTCCCCCGAGCACGGCACCAAAGCCGATCCTGAAGAGGTTTCATATGCTCGACACTTCCAAATATAATGGGACTACGGATCCAAATGAGCATGTGAATTGCTATACATGCGCAATCAAGGAGAATGATTTGGAGGATGATGAGATCGAGTCAGTGTTACTCAAAAAGTTTGGGAAAACTTTGTCCAAGGGAGCAATGATATGGTATCACAACTTGCCCCCAAATTTTATTGACTCATTTGATATGCTTGCAGGTGCTTTCGTAAAGGCCCATGCCGGGGCCATCAAGGTCTAGACCAGAAAGTCAGATATTTTCAAGGTCAAACAAAGGGATAACGAGATGCTCAAGGAGTTCGTGTCAAGATTCCAGATAGAACGGATGGACCTACCACCGGTTGCAGATGATTGGGCCGTTCAGGCATTCACTTAGGGGCTCAACCCCCGAAGTTCCTTGGCCTCTCAATAGCTAAAACAAAATTTGGTGGAGTACCCGGCGGTAACTGGGCCGACGTCCACAACAGGTACCGGTTAGAGATCAGGGTCGAGGACGACCAACTCGGGGCCCCTTCTGGATCTGTTTACCTCATCAGGGCCGATGATAGATCTAAGAGAGCCATTGATCAAGGTCTAAGACCGGTCCGAGATGGTATCAACCATACAACATGGACCGAAGAGGAAATGGATCCAGACTTCACCCCGCAAGGAACGAGAAGAGAAGCGATCGAGGGCCCAGTGGCCGAGGTTTGTTGAGCAAGAATAGGTTTTACAAACCGCTCGGGTGTAGGGAAGCATTGATATTATCGGAGTACAACTTCAACGTGGACGCTGCCAACATCGTGTCAGCCATAGGACATATCAAAGAGACCAAGTGGCCCCTACGATTATAGTCTGACCCTAACCAGAGAGATCCTAATTTGATGTGTAAGTATCACGACACTCACGGTCTAGCCAAGTTCTCTCTAGGGTGCATCCCTAGCCATGTTGTGAAGTTCATTAAGTTACCTGTCCAGGTGTGCAATCAAATTGATAAGATTCAAAGGAATTTCATCTGGGGTACTACTATTGTTAAGAAGAAAATGCACCTGCTCAAGTGGGACACTATTATCAAGCCTAGAGATGCAGGTGGACTTGGTGTGCATAAAGCTGACCTTAGGAACACTACCAGCCATACAGGTCTGGCCTGGAGGATGTATAACAATCCTAATGCCCTATGGGCCAGAGTTTTGTTTCACAAGCACTGCACTACTACATCACAAGAGACACAGTGCCTCTAGAACTTGGACAAGGCATTTGGGATGGGTGGAAAGTATCTAGGAAAGCCAATAGGTGGATAGTGCATAAGGGAGATAGAATCAACCTATATAATGACAGATGTATAAAAAATATGGAACCCCTTAGAGCCTTGCTTAGTGACTATCTTAACAGGGAAGAGGAAAACAGAACACTAGCAACCTGCCTCCTAAATGGCCATTGGAATCTTAACAATCTTTTCTTTCAACCTGCTTGACAATGTTGTTTCTAGCATTAACTCCACTATTTCTAATGCTAATCCTCATAGAATAGATAAGATGGTGTGGAACCAAACCTGTAATGGGTTGTTCTTTACAAAGTCTGTTTATTCCATAATCCTTGAGCAATCTGACAAGCAGTGCCATAATCTAGACAGGGAATTCAACTGGATATGGTCAAAAAAGGTGCCAAATAAATCAAATAATTCTTGTGGCTGATAACCCATGGCAAACTTCCTACTAGCAAACACACTACAGGGGGATCAATCTGAACCCTATTTGTTTCTTTTGTAACAAAGAGGAGGAATCCATTGAACATGTGATAGCCAATTGTGATAATGTTAACTGTTTTGGGATAATCTATCCCAAATGAGCCATAACAATCATAACATCACCACCTTTTTGAACAAATAGAACCATTGGGGCTGTACCACTAACATAATCCACAACCAGAAGTTCAGTAATCTACTCAAAAGGGGAGAGTTGATCCCATTTTGTCCATGGGAGATTTGGATCACTAGAAATAGCATTTGTTTCATGGGAAAATATAGCAAGTTTTCCTGCAAGAATGTCGTAGCTAGAGTTGTTGAATTTATTCATGTGGCTGGCGGATGCACTGCCATACCTAACACTGTTATACAAATTAAGTGGTATCCTTCAAGGAGAGGCTCCTATAAGCTCAACATAGACGGTGCAACTCTCCAAAAAGGTATATAGGAGGATTAGGAGGAGTAATAAGGAACAACAGTGGGGATTAGGTAATGGCATTCATGGGAAAAAGTAAATTACACCAACACTCTTCACTTTGAACTGACAGCTCTTATGCAGGGACTAAAAATGGCAGTCTCAAACAATCTCATGCCTTTGGAAGCTAACATAGACTCAATTGAGGTAATACACTGTATCAATAAAGGCAATCTGATTTATAAAAATATTATATGTGAATGCAGGTCACTCCTAACAGCGCTGAGGCATCCTCAAGTAAATCACATCTATGGAGAGGCCAATGGGGGTGGCGAACAAGCTGGCCAAGGAACCAGGAAAGATGACAGAAATAACAACAAACTTTTTGTTAGTTCCTCCAGTGTTTTTCAATGAAGCAATATGGGCAGACATCCTAGAAACTATTTTTGAAAAAAAGACAAGGGGTTGTATTTCCAAATGTAACGATAGACTACTCTCGTTTTGTAGATTTTAATATCTCTTCACCACATACAATATATATATATATATATATATATATATATATATATATATATATATATATATATATATATACGATAAAAAATTTATATGTAAAATATATTTAATGTTTTAAAGATTTAATTTAGTGTAAATACCTAATGCGCGTGTAAATTTTTACGCCAAACTAATGAATATAAAACATATATTTTGTATATATACTTTTTAACACTTTATTATGATTAAGTAATTTACATTATCAATCTGATTTATTAATTTTTAAATTTAGTTATTCAATTAGGTATAAGCATTTGATGGGAGAAGTATTTACCACGTGTGCAGCGTGAGAAGCTCATACATCTCATGATAGATAGTTGATACATGGAATGTTACACGCTCTCAAACTTTTTTGTTATTATTGGAAACACGTATATCTGACCGCAAGATATTTTCCATTTCTTGAGCATTCCTATTTCCTTTTGCAATTTAATCAGGACCACAAGATATATAATCTTAAAATAAGCCAACTGCGCGTCTGAGCCAACATTTTGTATAGTACTATAATTTTTTTTTTTTTTTTTTTTTTTTTTTGTTGATTAGCGTGGAAAGGTGATCAAGACAATTTTGTTTAACATTAATTGTTCTCCCTTGATAACGTAAAGGTCTTGGGGAAAAGAAGATTAGTATGTAAAGGTCAAAAAGTTTAAGGTAGAACCCAGAGAAGTAATAATATTATTATTATTTCTTTCTGTTCATAATAAGTGATTTTTTAATTTTTTTTTGTCTAAAATATCTGATTGTTTCAGATTTTTTTTTTTACATTGTTCTTGGAGTAAATAGTGTTGGAGTATGTGTTAGGAGTATTAATGTGAAGATATAGTAAAGGTTAATATGGTCAATTTCATTACTAATAAATATTAAAAGGTGAATTTCTTAATCTATGTAAAAACAGTCAAAAAATCACTTACAATGAATCGGAGGGATTACATCTTATGAACACATAATTAAAATCCACTTGCTATATTAATATTATAGAGCAAATTCCCTTTTGCCCACGAGGAGGTTTAACTGGTGATAGTATGATGGCGATCATATTTCTCAATTTCCATATTACCATATATGCAACTCAATCCACATTATAGTTTTTATCAAAGACCCTACAAAGTAGAAATTTGTGTACGATAGAACACGCGAGTAATACACACTGGAGAAGAAAATACCATTATCTAGGATATTATTGAGTCTATTAGAAATATATAATATCGTGTGTATATAAACAATAAAGTTATGCCCTGCTCGTAAAACCAATCAACCCAATGACAAACCTATCTAAGAAGGAATTTCCATCCCTGCCCGTAAAAGAAATGAATTTAGAATAAGACGGTGAGTGACTCAATAGCACTGTACCTTTGCTATTACACCCTTAATGCAGTCATACTGAGGCAAATTCAAAATTCAAAATTTATAAATTTTTATAGCGATCTCAAATTAATACTACAGAATAATTGAGTTTAGAGTTATATTTTTATATATTTCATGAATTTTTTTTGTAAATATACAAAATTTAAATAAAAGTTATTGCGTTCACGTGACCCATAACAAAGCCTCTGCATCCTCTTCTGTAGCTTGTGGTCATCGATGATGTGTGTTCTTATTAACGGCGTGAGTATAGAGCTAGTTAATCTTACACTCCTTCTGTTTCAATTTAGATGGCACAGTTTCCTTACTAGTCCGTTCAAAAAAGAATGACACATTTGTACAATTGAAAATAATTCAACTTTAAACTCTTTATTTTACTCATTTTATCCTTGATGAGAAGCTTTTGTAACCACATAAATGTTATGTCACCACAAAACTTTTACCTTAAGCTTTTAAGACTATATATTTTAAATTTTATTTTTCTTCTTAAATTTTTTGTCGAATTAAATTACCTCATCTAAATTGAAACAGAAATAATAATATACTAATGTGTAGACAGGCAAAGCAATAATACTGGGAGAGAAGAAGGCCCACCTGCCTCAATCAAGCATCCAAATAGCTTATAGACTCCATTCACGAAAGAAAAAGTTTAAAACGAGTAGTCAATGTCATTGGTACCATGTCTGCCTCCATTCAGTAAATCTTCTTTCTTTTTTTGTTTTGGTTCTGAGCCGACATTTAATATTCAGAACTTATTAATCAGACTAATTCTATTTTTTATAGCATACGAGTATCCAATTATTAATTAAGAAAGTAAAGCGCTTCCTTTATTAAATAAAAGATTCTTCATTTCGTAGACGTCAAATTCAATATTCCTGATAAAGCGTGGATAAATCCAAGCCATTCTACAACATCATTTGGAATTTGGATGGTCGGCAAAGTTTTCGACTATATTGATAGTTGGCTTTGAAAAATAATTCAACATCATTTGTGTTTTCTTGTTTGGTGTTTAATAGCGAAGCCGTTAAATCCAGTCCCCCACCGTACGTACGTGACAAGTTCGTCATCCTTTTCCTATTTATCAGTCAGACCATCTATTATTTTCGTCTTTCTTGATCAATGAGAACTACATTTAGCAATAGTGGATAGATTCATTATTAACAAGGAAGAAATGTACCATGAACGGTCATTTTCTGTCCTTTTTCCTAAAATTTTTGTCCTCTTCTTCTATTTCCTATGTTATGTCATCCATTAAAATTATTGTTTATTAGCTCATCAATATATGGAATTAGGATACTAACAGTTTCAAGGAAGCTTTGGAGCATGGTGAAGTTGTTTTCGTATGATCTATATGTTAAAGGTTTGAGCTGTGGAAATAAATACTAATATCTGTATTAGAGTAGGTTCTCCACATCACACCCCTCGAAGTTTGGCCCTTCCCTAAATTCTGCGTGAATACAGAATACTTCTTGCACCGGACTCCAAAACGATACAACAATTTGATATGAGGATTTTGCATGTTTTATTCCATTGTTCTAAGGATCATAGATAAAATCCCCTAAAGTAATCATTTTTTGCGCATACGACCTTTAATAAGACACATAGTTAAAGGTCGTAATGGACGAAAGGACTACTTATGCACACGCAAGTATACGTGATCGACAAGTAATATAGGACAATGAGTCCGGGTTATCGTACTCAAGGGACTTAAGTTAACTACTTTATAACAACTAATATCGTTATTTAATCAAGTAAAGATCAAGTTTAGTATATAGTTTATTCTAAATTGTAATTCTAATTTAAATCTAGGAATTGCAAAGAACAATTATGTATTTTGTAAGCAATAAAACAAAGATTCCAGGGTTGTGATTATGTTTCCAATCCTATTGCGTTCTAATTGACTTATCGTTCATATAGTTAATGTAAGATTGCTAATTGATCGATAAGGATACTCATAGTCTTCTTCCGAAGTACTATTCGCCTATTCCTAACAAGATTAATGCCTATATTCCTATGGAATTAATCTAGCAAGAATGCATTAAGAACACAACTATCCAATTAAGCATGGTGATTAAGTATATTCCTATCCTAACCACGAATCCGCTCTTTTAATCAAAGTTAGGAACATGCTTTCTTCAATTCTTATTCTAATCTAAACATGGTTTTCTCAAACATAGTATAGATAATTTATAAAACTTAATTGATGGCCAAAACAATTAAGCAATTTAGCATAGAATTGAAGAAACAATCTTATCCACATTAACTATTAAAACGAATTTATCAAGTTAGAAACACACTATTCATGGCTAATCACAACCCCAGAACAAAGGGTGATTAGCCACTCATGTTCAACAAAACCAAATAACTAAGTATGAAAAACTAAGATAAAGATACTAGATTGAATGGATGAACTAAGAAATTGTTGGAATTGTTGATGTTCCTAGGCTTCCTTTTGCTCCAAAATCACGTTTTTTCCCTCTTAGATAGGTTTAGGGGTGCTTATATAGGAGTTAGGAAGGGTTGGGGTCGACTTGGGGGTCTTCTATGCGAAGTAGGAAACAAATTCCGAAATCAGTCCCCTGGCCAGCGCCCAGCGCCCCCCAGGGGACTGAAGGCAGTAACATTTTGCAGCTCTCTGTTTCCAGCGCCACAGGCAGCGCTGGGCGCTGGCCTGTGGGCTGCCTTCCTCCTTTGTCCGTTTCTTCTTGCTTTTAGCTCGTTTCTTCCCCGGTTTCATCCCCGATTGCTTTTAACTCATTCCTACACATAAAAACATATTATATTAACATAAATCAATGTGATTAACATCCAAATCGACACAAACAAGAGCTAAATATGGAATAATTTACACATTATTTAATACCTTTTCTACCAATTATCAATAATGATGAAAAGGGGCATGCCATCTAGACTGAATAAAGATTGTATGCTACATATTATACTACATGCATGTCTTAATCTCTTATACTCGATATGCTTATTCTTTTATTAGAAAGAACAAAACAAACCTAACTCACAATTACACAGCCTTCCACGTATAACAACTATCATATTATAAATTTTTAATCGAAAGAGAAAATTGATAAACTGTACGTACGGTAGGAACCTTAAAATTCGTTTGATTAATTTATACTTTCTCTGATTAGTTCTTATCCAATCTGCGGAGTTGTCGCTACACAAAGAGAATAGTTGAATAGTGGGGAGAAAAAGAAATTAACACAAAAAGGTGGGTGTGGCCGTGTGGGGTGGTACGATTGAAGTCTTTATATTAAGTGCTAAATAATTGAAGAAAATGCATTTTGCGGTTTCAAGTTGCTACCTTTGATATTTGACAAGACCTTTATAATTTTTTGCTTTGTTTAATACTAATAAAAGTTAAAGCTTTTTCTAAATAAAAAGGTAGTGGCCACAAGGAACAGATAGATTAACAAATGGGCAAAATGAAAGATTTCAAAAAAACAAAATAAACCTTCATAAGACAAGTAGACCAACCTTTTTCAAGTTCTCAAAGGAACGTATATGTCTATTCCAGAAATTCAAGTTGCTTATAATCCTCAACCACTCGCTCGCATCATACTATATATGTATGTGGATATAAATATACACACGTATGTTCTTCTGCATCCAATGTTATTGTTATTATTTTCAGTTCCCACTTAGTCTCTTTACATTTGGCGCCAATAAAATCAGAAATAATCTACAAAATCTTGTCAATCCCTTACACGGAATCTTGTAGTAAAACATTTTCACTTTTCTGAAGAATTCTTTCAATTGATCCTTCTCAATAAAAGCTGTTGATAATTAGGAGATAATGCTAATACTATAACCATATTCTTGATGATAAGATATATAACCTTGTTTCATATATTGGAACTACTCCGGAATAAATAGTCAATTACATATGGTGTCACTCACAAAATGTAAGTGTCAAGCACGGCCTTGAGTCGTTACGAATAATCTTTCATGTGACTTTTGTACTATTTATTATGACTTAGTCGCTGCAAAAAGTTTAATCTCTTAAATACTTAAAAAAAGACTCTAATCTCTTCAATGTGAGATAATACAATTCTCGCTATTTCAAAAAGATTGGCATTTCTTTTATTAGTCCGTTTTAAAAATTATCGTATTCATATGTTTTTTGAATAGAGAGTTTTTATAGCCACACAAATATTATGACTTCATTAAAATCACAAGTTTCAAAAGTTTTATAGTTACACAAATATTATATCATATTTAAGACCATAAATTTCAAAAATCTTTTTCTCTTTATTAAATTTTGTGCCAAGTTAAAACTAAAACAAATAAATTGAAACAAAAGAAAATTTCCTTTAGGGTGCTATTAGGGCGATGGTTTGCCAATTGCCATGAATTTGATGGCTTTATGATTGTTACCGAGTTGAAGAGACATAATCCTTTTAGGGACTGGACATTCGGCAATATATAAATAATTAAGAGTGATAATTGGTAGGCAAGAAAATGAAGGTATTAGAATAATCCTTACTCATTTAGTGGCTTTTGCAAGAGCATACATTCTTCACCATGCTAATATGGTGATGTCTGATCAAATTAGAAGTTACCAACGTCACTATATTAACCCTGTAAAAACAGGTTGAGGCACACAAATAATCTTTGAAGTGGACAATCTTGAATTTTTGTTCTCGCTTGCTCTGTGATACAATTTTAAGTTTAATAAGTGTTGCCCATCACTTGCCCCTAGATGTTCGACTGATATAGCAAGCGAGGGTCTAAAGAATAAGATTACCAAAAAAAATATTATATTTCTGTAATTTTTGGTAAAAACACTACAATAAAATAAAATATTTTTCAATTGAGAACGTGATGATTTATATATACAGCTAACCTTAACTTTTTGGGACCGAAGCATAATTATATTTTTCTATCCAAAAACAAAGAATTGATTAAAAATTGGAGAAAGAAAATCAAGTTGTAGCAGAAATACTAAGGTGATCAGAGTCAATATTAAGGCTCTTCAGTTCTTGAAAGATCATTTGAACAATTACAAACATATAGTACATTAAAAACAAAACAAGTACCTTCCACCAAAGGTCATTAATTCAGATTTTAAATTTAATGGGTTCAGCTTGTAAGATTTTAATATTGGACTCATTTTACTGTTAAAGTTATGAATACAAATCTAATACTTATAGAAAATTTATAGATTTTTACATATAATTTAATACCCCGTAAAAGTTACAAGTTTAGCGGAAAATCTGCCCCTGATTTATATAGTCTATAGATAGTACCTCTAGTTCTCATTCTGCTGCATGTGGGCTCATCACTTCATAGTGTTCCAGAAAGGTACTCTATTTACCTTTACTTGGGCTTTTCCTCAAATAAAAACAAATAATGACATACTAAAAAAGTTAACTACTGTACTCATCGTAAGAAAAGAGAGTGCCAGGTACGAAGATACTAATTAAAGATAATTCCTAATTTCTGGAACTATATTTGTAGTATATAGCTATGCAGCATGTTTGGTTTTATTATATAGTCTTTTACTTAAAAGACTCATGTCAACTTTTTTGGTGCAACCATAGAAGTTAGTAGCAGTCAATTCTATTCAGAGAAAGAGTTTTTTGAAAAAATACAAGAAAAGACTATGTATGATATAATATTACCTAATATGCATGACTCTTTTTTGACCCTACGCATTAACGAAAGCTTAATGCACCGAATTAATCTTTTTCTCGAGGGCAGGGGAAATGAAAAAGCAATCCAAAGATAAAATACTGAGGAAGCTCACTCAATATGTAATTAAGTTCTATTGTGCTGAGGCTAATTCAGCTAATGGCCAATTTAACAAAAGCTGAGGAGAAAGCATTTAGGTACAGTGATGTTAAACTATATACTAATATAGACTATTACATTTCTCATGCGGGTCCCTTCTATCTCAATCTCAAGTGCCTTTCGACTCATCATTTGTTTAAAATAATCATCAAAATTTTATGCTTTAAATAGTTTATAACTTTTCAATTGACCTAGATTTCGTCATCAATCATAATATGCTATTGGCTGTGAGACTTTAACATGATTTTCAAATTGCATATAGCTTCTCCTAAGATTGACTTCGAACTGTTATCCTCTTTTTTTTTTTCTTCTTCTTATTCCATACCATTCCCACCTTAAATAATTCCTGTCCCAATCATCACAAACTTTTCTTCCTTGTAAGCATCATTAGATGTACTGTTCAGCAATTATTCAAAGAAACTCAACCTTCATTAAGATTTCATGATATGCATGTATTAAATTATCCATAATCATTACATACATGTATGATGCCTTTTCTTTCAATAAAAAATACACATCAACTGTGCCTCAACCCCAACGAGTTAAGATCGACTATATGAATTATATTCATATTTTAATTATTTTTAAGTTAATCATCAATTTACCACAACTCGTCTTCTATTTTTGGACCTGAAACCAACTATGCTAATATATATGCATCAACTAATTTTTAGTCACTAACTAGTTGGTGGCGGCTGTATGTATCCTTTTCATAGTTTAACTAAAAATATTTTTAGATTGGTCATCAACTTACCATATTTCCTTCATTGTGCTTCATAAATGAATAAACTATCTTATTGTCTGCTTTCATCAGCTCCTCACAGTACAGTTAACTTATTGTGGCTGAATCTGGCCCACAATTCTCAAGCCTTGTGCTCCTATAAAAACCTGCCCTTAACTTAGAACCTCAACTAAAACTTTATCTGCAAACTAAAGCTTCTCTCCAAATATATTATCACCTTCAAATACAGTCAATCATGATCTCATCAGAGGCTGCAGCAATCCATTACTTTGCTCCAGAAAACCCCTCATCACTTCCCATTGATTTCAGCTTCATGCACAAAAACTTACCAGCATTCCAATACAACACACTCTTAACAAACAACAATATACAAAATTATCAGGCCTCTTTTCCTGTTCAAGACTTCAGTACACAGCCCTCTTGCATCAGCAGTAACTCGACCTCAGACGAAGCGGATGAGCAACAAATCAGGATTATCGACGAACGAAAGCAGAGGCGAATGGTATCTAATAGGGAATCAGCTAGAAGATCAAGGATGAGGAAGCAGAGACACCTTGATGAGCTATGGTCCCAAGTTCTTCGCCTTCGAACAGAGAATCAGAATCTGATGAATAAACTAAACCAAGTCACAGAATCTCATGACAGAGTCATTCAGGAGAATATGCAGCTCAAGGAAGAGGCTTCTGACCTTCGTCGGATGATCATTGACATTCAAATTGACAGTCCTTTTCATGCTTTCAGTGACCTCGACGAAGTTACGTGCAACACTGCTCATCTCAAGGCTGAATCATCAAACCAATCCACTACATAGAATTTACTTAGCTGCTTCTCTGAAAATGAGTTGTTTACTGACTTTAAGGATTCAGAGAGGAAAGGAAGAGAAAATGAGAGTGAGCTGGAGATATTTTCTAAGTTTTTCCTTCTTCATGTTGTTAATTCTCTTTTACCTGAATGCAAACACGAGTCTTTAATTCATGTGCTGAGTATCATTTCAGAGTTAAGCCACTGCAGTTTTCATGCACATGTAACTTCATACTTCATACAATTAATTTGGACCTCTCCTCTCGCCGCATAACTCATTGTTTGCACTTTGAATCGAAATCTATGAAAGTGAAAACACCAATATGCCATGATCAACAAATCAAAATCTCCATATGAAAATGAAAACACTAGTATGCCAGACTACAAAGGTTTATTGTACGCAGCCTCACCCTGCATTTTAGATTACCACCTGAACTGTGGCAAGAAAAAGAATATCAAAGATTTGGAGAGTTGGAAAACTAAAAGCATCAATGTAACCATTTTTTCTTTGTATATCAGTTGCAGAATAAACAAGGTTAAGCGAAGTTGAAGTCAGCCAAAAGGTCCCATAAGCAGTCAGTCCTGTACTGCACACAATAGCACAAGCAACAAGACAAATGAAAGTGGAGCTGCTGGTAATGGTGCTCATAATTCAAAGGGACTACTATAAGAAGCAAAACTTATTGAAAAGGCAATCCACTATGATTCCAGCTACTGTTTTTAACTTTTCTAAGGACAGAGGACATCAGGTCATGTCATCCAAGAATGTGTGGTCTCTGGACTATACAGAAGAATCCATTCTTCAGGTGTTATTGATTTGCTTTAGTCCTTCTATCTTTCAACGTCTCTTGCGTTAGCAAATCCACATATTCTCAGTCATATGTTACAGACACACACACACACACACACACTCTCTCTCTCTCTCTATTATCTGCAGTTTCATGTTTCTTTAATTAATAATAAGATCATTTGACATACAACACACCGTTGAGACAAAATAACCCATCCTACTCTCCTAGTAAGAATTTAGCAGTATGATTGACCTATTTGTGTGATTTCTCTGGAATAATAGGTTATCATGCAAAGAGATATCAACCAATCAAACTAAAATGAAATGTACAGCAGAACACAGACTAACGTAGCAGTGAGCAATCTAACAAAACAAAAGCGACTGATTGTGGCATCAGGGAGGGATCAATGAAAGCTGGGATGATAAAACACACCCCCTTGTTAGTTGCTACTTTGGAGCCAATAGCCCTTGTTCTAAATAATTGAAGATGTTAATAGGATAACAAAAATCAAAGCTATTAAAGGATATTATGCAACTCATTTAACACTACACTTGATATTTCTACCCATTTGGAACATGGGAAACATATTTTTTATTTACTCATTCAAAAGAGGCTAAGGAAATGCAATCAAGTATACTTTAGTAGCAGCTGAGGGCACCATCTTGCATGATTTTCTCTCCTTGACCTTGAATAGACCTATCCAACAATCAACTGGCAGTATTAGGTACATACTCTCCCAACATAGATGCAACAACCCATATCAACTCTTTACTTCAACAAAATAAAGGAGTTCCAGCATTCTGAGTTTAACTGTGGCTTAACCTTATGAACATGATTTCAGAATTAGCAGAAAATATCCAATAGAGCTTAGCTCCCTATTGTCCCACCATGTTCATATATAAAACTAGGCTTGTACATGTCCATCAGAGATGAATACCCCCCCAACACCTCCCCTCCGTAAAAGAATGACTGACTTCAGTATGGACTTGGATATAATTCCTTTGTTCTAAAAAATAAAATTTAGTTATTTAGAAACAATATCGAGTAAATAAAAAGAAAAAGGCAGCTCGGTGCAATAAGTATTCCGAGTTCGCGCAACGGAAAGGGTCGCATCCACATAATTTATATGAAGTAATATATATTACAATTCTTTAAGCTAACAATTCTTAGAAATGTTTGAAAAGCCAAATACTATAAAAAAAATTGTTGACTCATTAACTAGTATTAGACAGCAGGATATCTAGAGTAGACACGATTAAATGAATGCTAAATGCACATACCTGGTGTAACAAATCTTTATTTAAAACACGGGATTTCTCCTAACTTGTAACACGATGTATAGAGTAGACATCTACCTTACGGAGTTTCGTTAAGTTTGCTACTTATTTGATAAATAATTATAAAAAAGACAGCCTGGTGTACGAATCATCACGCGTTCCACCGGCTCGAACTCATGAGCTATATGCCACTAAAGATATCTTTACTCTTTTTACTTCTTTGACATATAGCACGAATTTAACCAAGGTCACAAATTCTTACCACCAGAAAAACAAAAATGAAACGCTAAACACCCAGTGAACGTATATACTCTGGAAGAAACAATTCATTTACCCAATATGTAATAAAAAGAAGAAGACAAAAATCCATTAAGCGAGTAAATGCGCAGAGGAAATAATCACACCTGTAATTGGGTCAAAGGAATATATGCGGATGAGATGAAGATGATGATGAAGAAGAAGAGTGCAACTGGTTGTACAGCTGGCAATGAAGTTCTCGATAGAAAATAGGCATATAAACGCAGCGGAAGCAAGCACCCAAGATCATATTCTCACATGTAAACTAGACAAACATAATCAAATACGAAATTGTAACACTAACCTTTTGAAGCTGTTGCACAAGTCTTCAATAGCGTCAGTGCTCTCCAGGTCTACGATCTTCTACTGTATCCTGAAGTTCTATGAACGTAATACTTGAGTGGGAAGTATTCGGCTAAAGAATAATAAAATCCTTAGGTTGAATAGCTTTCTTTATATACACACGTTTTTTCAGGGTAAACCCTAGCAAAAAACGTGTAGCATTTTCCTAAGCCACCAAGGATATTATTTTTCCTTTTAATTTCCTTGTTCTAGAATATTCAGGCACAACAGGGACCACATATTTAATAACGAGGCTTCCTATTGTGGTATTAATTCGGAATATGAATGAATTAATCCTACCACAATAAATTACAATTTATTCCACTAGAAAACTGTAATTGCACTCCTCTGTTTAATTTCGAAATCATTCATTAAAAACTTATTTAACTTCCCATATTAAGATTATAGATACCAATCAAATAAATTAAATTACTGACAATTTAATTTATCGACTAATTTAATCCTTTATACTTCCGCTTAACTTATTTCATGTGACGGATACAAAATCCACCTGCAGGGTTTTCATATGAAAACTTATAAGCATCCATAAAGGGGTATCATCAATCTCAAGGTCAAGACACGGATTCTATCAACTAACTGTTATTTCACAAATGCACTTTGCCATTATCCAATTTACCAGGAATACATTAACTCGCAGGGGAATCGTACATTTTAATAAATCAAAATAATGAACGAAGCACATTGATCATAACAATCATATCAAGATTAAGAGTATAAGAACATTCAATGAGCTATAGAGGTAGTTTTATATATTCAGCACAAAAACACTTATCTCTACTTGGTCAGTCCAATACACAAAAATGTACTAGCATAAGAAGTTGGAACTGAGCCATTCCCATAATCAAGATAGATTATATTTTAATCTTATGCTACAATCATCAAGATACTTTGCCCAGTTTCATCTTTGATTGTGAACATTAACTTTATAACTTATAAGAACCATCAATTTAATTTTCCGCGCATGAGCTAAAGCTCCATACACTAAATCGTCTACTATATAAGTAAAGAGCACACATATGAACAAATGATCTATTTAAATTAAGACTTCATTGAATTGAATAAATAAATAAACAATTGTTCCAAAAAAACAATAAAACATAATACTATAATCAAACCGCATGGTTAATAGTATATCCTAACAATCTCCCACTTAGACTCATAACCATGCATCTACAACTCTAATACCCATTTCTTCTACATGCTTGTCAAAAGTCTTCTGCGGCAAGCTTTTGGTAAACGGGTCTGCCAAATTGTCCGCTGATGCAATCTTCAAAACTTTTACCCCTCCCCTCTGAACAATGTCACAAATTAAATGATATTTATGCTCAATATGTTTACTCCTCTTATGGCTTCGTGGTTCCTTCGAGTTTGCAACCGCACCACTATTATCACAATAAAGTATAATTGGTACTTGTACTGAAGGGACAACACCAAGCTCTTTCAAGAAGTTCCCGAGCCAAACAGCCTCCTTGGCAGCCTCAGAGGCAGCCACATATTCGGCTTCCATGGTGGAATCAGCAACACATGATTGCTTAATACTCCTCCAAGTTATGGCTCCTCCTCCTAAGGTAAACACATGTCCTGAGGTAGATTTTCTAGAATCTCTATCTGACTGGAAATATGAGTCTGTATACCCAATGGGTAATGGATCGCTTGAGTGAAAAACCAACATATAATCCCTAGTCCTTTTCAGGTATTTGATTATATGCTTAACGACAGTCCAATGTTCTTTCCCAGAATTAGACTGAAATCTGCTAACTATGCCAACAGCAAAGCAGATATCAGGTCTAGTATATAGCATTGCATACATAAGACTCCCTACAGCAGAAGCATAAAGGGACCGCCTTCATCTTCTCTATCTCATAAGCCTATTGGGAGACTGATCCTTGGACAGAAAGATTCCATGCCTAAAAGGAAGGAATCCTTTTTTGGAATCTTGCATGCTAAATCTGGCGAGAATAGCATCAATATAAAGCGCTTGAGACAAGCCTAATATCCTTTGCTTGCGATCTCGCGTGAGCTTGATCCCAAGGATATGAGCTGCTTCTCCCAAGTCCTTCATATCAAAATGTGAGGACAACCACTCCTTGACTGAATTCAACATGCCCACATTATTTCCTACGAGCAAGATATCGTCTACATACAGTACCAAAAATGCTACTTTTTCTCCATCCCATTTTTAATAGACACAAGACTCGTTTTCACATTGATCAAAACCGAAAGTCTTAATCGAATTGTCAAAACAAGTGTTCCATGCCCTAGATGCCTGTTTCAATCCATAAATGGATTTGTTCAACTTACAAAGCATGTGCTCATCACCGCATTTCTTGAAACCGTCTGGTTGTGCCATATAAATGCACTCATCAAGACTTCCATTAAGGAAAGCCGTCTTGACATCCATTTGCCAAATATCATAATCATAATGAGCAGCAATAGATAAGAGGATTCTTATTGATTTAAGCATGGCTACCGGTGAAAAAGTTTCCTCATAATCGATCCCTTCTTTCTGAGTAAACCTTTTCGCAACAAGTCTTGCTTTAAAAGTTTGCACTTTTCCATCCACTCCTCTCTTTTTCTTATATATCCATCTACAGCCAATAGGTTTGACTCCCGCATGTGGTTCCACAAGATCCCAGACTTGATTGGAGTACATAGACTCCATTTCAGATTTCATAGCAGCAATCCATTTTTCAGCATCTATATCCTGTAATGCTTTGTCGTAATTTAAAGGTTCTGTATTAGTCTATTCAGGGATCCTATCGTAAGATTATTCCAAGAGTACATACCGAAAAGGTTTTCTAATAATTCTCCCACTACGACGAGACACTAGAGGTGCATTTTCGTCCACGACATCATCATGAAGAACTGGGTGCTCAACGTTATTCTCCTCACCTTGTGGTGCAAGGATTTCATGAGCTTCTTCTTCAATTGCAGGTTGCTCAACATTACTCCCACTGCTTTGGGGCAGCGAGATGTCGGGCAATGCCTCTTGTGCGTCCTCTTGCCTATTGACATTCCTCCCACTAGGAGAACGCAGTGGTAAATCAATACTGGTTGCCGGGATATGTTTTGGATATGGATATTTTGTTATTTCTTTGCTCAATTCCTATAAAACAAGTTTGCTTCTAGGAACATGGTTTATTAAATAATCCTCTTCCAGAAATTTGGCATTTGTTGTAACAATCACCTTCTTTTCTTTTGGACAATAAAATAAACCTCCCTTTGTTCCTTTTGGATATCCAATAAAAACGCACACCTCTGTCCTTGATTCCAATTTATCTGTTTTCCCTTTCAACACATGTGCTGGACAACCCCAAACTCGAATATGCCGCAGACTAGGTTTGTGCCCAGTCCACAATTCTGCTGGAGCTGAAGGTACTGACTTGGAAGGAACCAAATTCAGAATGTAATTAGCTATTTCTAAAGCATATCTCCAAAAAGGATGAGGGCAGGTCGGAATAACTCAACATTGATCTGACCATTTCCATAAGGGTTCTATTTCTTCTTTCTGCTACACCATTTTGTTGTGGTGTTCCTGGAGCAGATAATTGAGACGTTATTCCACAATCTGATAAGTATCTAATGAATTCTGCAGAAAGGTATTCACTATCGCGATTAGATCGCAATGATTTGATATGTTTATCATGTCGTCTCTCCGTTTCTGTCTTAAATTCTTTGAATTTCTCAAAGCACTCAGACTTACGGCGCAACAAATAAATATATCCGTATTTGGAGTAGTCATCTGTGAAAGTCACAAAATACTCAAAACCACCTCTTGCTTGTATATTCATAGGTCCACACAAATCGGAATGGATTAATTCTAACTTATCACTGGCTTTATTTCCTTTTGAAGGGAAGGGTCTCTTGGTCATTTTTCCTTCTAAACAGGATTCGCAGGTTGGTAGTGCCTCCACTTTCAATGAACTCAGGGGTCCATCAGAAACCAACCTTGAGATCCTATTTAGATTTATATGACCTAGACGTAAATGCCATAAATAAGTTTGACTCAATTCAGAAATACGCTTTCTTTTACGTGGCAGGTCAACGTTATTTAGCTCTTTCGGTTGTAGCACATCAGGAGAAATATCAAGTATAAGCAGATCATGTACTCTGGCAGCAGTGTAGATAAAAAGTCTATTGCACTTAATAATAGCAGAGTTATTAATAAAAAAGACATTATAACCAGCATCCATTAATCTCGAAACTGAAAGCAAATTCCTTCTAATGGAAGGTACATATAAAACATCTTTTAAATTCAAAACTCTATCACTACTAAACTCAACTCTAATATATCCTAATGTTAAAGCTGGTGCTGGTTCGCCATTGGCTTGAAAAACGCAAACTTCATTCTCACTTAGCCGTCGCGTTTCCTGAAACTCCTGCAAAGAAGTGCAGATATGATTAGTGGCTCCCGAATATACACACTATGACATGGTAGAAAAAGCCTCTAAACAAGTTTCAACGACATTTAAATATGAATTACCTTGCTTATTCATCTTAGCCAGATAGGCGGGACATTGTTTCTTGTGGTTCCCAAGCTGCTTGCAGTGATAACACTTGCCCTTAGGCTTGCTTACACCACCAGCAGCACCTCCGGGTGCCACAACCTTGCGAGCCTTTTTCTTTTTCTGTCCGCCTTTCGGCTTAGGAACTGAACCTTTCTCAATAGTCATTGCCACAGCAGGAGCTTGTTGCTTGATAATGGACTCTGCCGCCTGCAGCTCATTTAACAATTTCGCCAGTGACAAATCCATTTTGTTCATATTGTAGTTCAAGCGAAATTGCTGAAAACTGTCAGGCAGAGTCTGCAGGACCATCTCAACTTGAGATTCCTTATCAATCACAATTCCAAGTACCTCGAGTTCGTTCAGAAACTCATCATGTCAAGTACACGTTTCCTAACCGAAGATCCTTCAGCCATCTTAGTGTTCAAAAGGGCTTTTATGGCTGTCTTCTTAGCCGCACGATTTTTCTCTCCGAACATCTCTTTGATATTTTCAAGCATATCGTACGCAGACCCCATTGACTGATGCTGATGTTGCAAAACATTCCCCATGGAGGCAAGAATGTAACATCGCGCCATCTCATCAGCTTAACCCATTTATCATAGGGCTTAATCTGGTCTTCCGAAGCATCCTCTCCAGGTTTTTCTGGGCACTCATCAATCAGCACAAATTTGTAACCTTCAGCAGTTAGGACAATATCCAAGTTTCGTTTCCAGTCAACATAATTCGGACCCTCTCACTTGTTTTGGTTCAGAATAACGGTAAGTGGGTTGAAAGAAGACATGATTAATCTGGGAGATATAAACATCAAATAGATCATTAGATATGCTGAAAGAATAATAAAATTCAAAACACACTTCACACATAAAACCATGCTTACCGAACAGTTAGATTCGATAGGGAAACTTGACTATTCATGCAAAATATATGAGTCATGCCAGATATGTTACCCCATAAAAATCAGAACCAGCTCAGATGGAGAGTAAACTGATAATTTATATTAGGTAGATATCACATTAAATTATCCCTAGTTCCATTGAACCAACGTGTAACTCAGTTGGAGAGTCAAGACAAGTTATCAATTAACTAGGGATTACAAGACAGTAATTAACCATAATGAATCTATCCGATGGGGAGGAAGCCTATGTCAACAAATAAACTCATTATATTACTGCTACATACAATGGAGACCATAGAGAATGAACCCTAACACCATTATTTGTTAAAATAAAAATTTTTCGTTAACAAAATTTTTTCCGAAAACAGAAAAACGCCCAAAAACCCATCTAAACAACCCCAAATGGCCAAAAAAGGTCCTTGATCACAGAAAAGCAGTGAGTATTGTTCAGTGGACCGTTTCCGATGAACCTACCAAATTTCAGGTCAATCGGAGTTCGTCAAAAAAAAATTAGAATTCCAAAACTATGACCATTCGGTAAAATCGGTTTTGTCGTTTTAGGGTTTCAAAATAAAATCAGATACAATCATATCACATAGTATTTATACTGATTCTAACAATATCTGTGATTCCAGAAATCATAAACTGCATAATCAATTTCGTTTTTCATAAAATATCATTATTTCTAACATGACAAACATGCATTCAAAAACAACACAAATTCTAGGGTTTCTATTTCATGAAGAAACATATTATTTATACTGATTCTAACAATACTCGTTATTCCATAAATCATAAACAACATAATCAATCTCGTCTTTTATAAAACATCATTGTTTCTAACATGAAAAACATGCATTCAAAAACAATACCAATTCTAGGGTTTCTATTTCATGAAGTATTACATTATCTAGTTAGATGTAAGACAGCTCTTGATGCCAATTGATAGAAAATAGGCATATAAACGCAGCGGAAGCAAGCACCCAAGATCATATTCTCACATGTAAACTAGACAAACATAATCAAATACGAGATTGTAACACTAACCTTTTGAAGCTGTTGCACAAGTCTTCAATAGCGTCTGTGCTCTCCAGGTCTACGATCTTCTGCTGTGTATCCTGAAGTTCTATGAACGTAACACTTGAGTGGGAAGTATTCGGCTAAAGAATAATAAAATCCTTAAGGTTGGATAGCTTTCTTTATATACACACCTTTTTTTTAGGGTAAACCCTAGCCAAAACGTGTAGCATTTTTCTAACTCACCAAGGATATTATTTTTCCTTTTAATTTCCTTGTTCTAGAATATTCAGGCACAACAGGGACCACAAATTTAATAACGAGGCTTCCTATTGTGGTATTAATTCGGAATATGAATGAATTAATCCTACCACAATAAATTATAATTTATTCCACCAGAAAACTGTAATTGCACTCCCCTGTTTAATTACGAAATCATTCATTAAAAACTTATTTAACTCCCCATGTTAATATTACAGACACCAATCAAATAAATTAAATTGCTGACAATTTAATTCATCGACTAATTTAATCCTTTATACTTCCGCTTAACTTATTTCATGTGATGGATACAAAATCCACCTGCAGGGTTTTCACATGAAAACTTATAAGCATCCATAAAGGGGTATCATCAATCTCAAGGTCAAGACACGGATTCTATCAACTAACTGTTATTTCACAAATGCACTTTGCCATTATCCAATTTACCAGGAATACATTAACTCGCAGGGGAGTCGTACCTTTTAATAAATTAAAATAATGAATGAAGCACATTGATCATAACAATCATATCAAGATTAAGAGTATAAGAACGTTCAATGAGCTAGAGAGGTAATTTTATATATTCAGCACAAAAACACTTATCTCTACTTGGTCAGTCCAATACACAAAAATGTACTAGCATAAGAAGTTGGAACTGAACCATTCCCATAATCAAGATAGATTATATTTTAATCTTATGCTACAATCATCAAGATACTTTGCCCAGTTTCATCTTTGATTTTGAACATTAACTTTATAACTTATAAGAACCAACAATTTAATCTTTCGTGCATGAGCTAAAGCTCCATACACTAAATCGTCTACTATATAAGTAAAGAGCTCACATATGAACAAATGATCGATTTAAATTAAGACTTCATTGAATTGAATAAATAAATAAACAATTGTTCCAAAAAAAATAAAACATAATACTATAATCAAACCGCATGGTTAATAGTATATCCTAACAGTTCTAGAAAACCCTTTCAACTCTTTACTTAAGGTGACAATTTGTAAAGTCAAGATCAGCGAAAAAATCTACTAGAGCGAGCTCAAAATGGACATTTCTAGCCACCTTTGAGTTTAGGAGCTGGAGAGTTTTATCATTCAGGGTGGATACAATCGAACAAATTCTAGACAATAAAGATTAGAAGATTACTACTATTGGCTTATAGTACAACAACAAATCCAGTGAAATCCAATAAGAGAGTTTGGAGAAGGTAATATATACGCAAATCTTACCCTGTACCTATAGTTTCCAAAAGACCCGAATGAAATTATTGGCTTACAGTAACATTAATTATTCATATGTTTCTTTCACAGTTATAGTTTGTCCCAACATTTTTTTTATAATTCATTCAATCTCAATTCCCATGTTCTTGAACTAGTTTCATCGAATCGGCTGGAATGGAAATTAGTTTGAGTTCCATCTAATTGGTGCTCTTTGTTTTATCTTTCTTGAGACTGATTTTATATCCTATCCTGCAAATTAAACAGAGAGCAAAGAGTGCTGGTGTAAATGGGAATACTGTTGTAGAGCATTCATTTTAGAGATTGCACCATTTCTGTACAGTTTGTTTCTGCCAAATCAGGTTTTTTAAATCTTCTATATTCTTATTTCATGAAAATTATGAAATGTGCAGATCCTGTCAATTAATAACATGGAATATCTATATAATGCTGCAAGAGACAAATACGAAGATTTGATGGCTGCTGGATTTAGATCATGCAAAGGTAAAGAGCATCAATTTTAGCTCATTTTTCATGCTGTTTGCTTAGGTTGATAACGTGGTCTTGTAACCTAAGTGGAACCATTGAAATGGTGGGATGTTGAGCCTACTCAGAAGGTAGGACTTTGTGGGCTGTTAACTTGCTTGCCCTCTCCAAGCATAGAGTTGGGCTACGTGGCCCAAGTGAAGACATGGGCTACCCCACCTAAAGAGGGGTGGACTGCGTAAGGCTGGTTTCACAGAGCAACGAACAGCTCCCGCTCTATCCAGTCCAAAGATAACAGACCTGCTCCAATTAAACCACCATTTTTATGGTTTATGAATAGAGGTGGCGGACGGCGGTCAATAATGGTTATGGCATCTTCTAATGGGTGAGTTGTTAATTGGGTAGCTAAATTAAAATGATTTTTATCCTTTCTTGTATAAGAAATGATGGTTATGGTGGTCCCATGGTAGAATAGTTGTATGATGGGATATATGTTATTTGTATGTTCCATGTATTACTAGACATATAAAAAAATATACAATAATACACCTGTATGTCTAGCTGTATGTTTTTATCAGATTGTATAGAAATTATATGTATAATCTAATATCTAACGATTCAAAAAAGTAAATAACAAATTTGGTTTGGCTATTTGTATAAAAATCTCGTACCAAATAACGTTTATGGTTGATTATGCCGTACGTTAGGGTACGATTTTTGGATTTAACTTAGTTGTTTTTTCAGTTAGTCGGTCCCCGATTATAAATTCTCATTAACCACAGCCTACGATCCAAACTATCTACGACTTTTAACCCTGTTTGTATAGGCTCGTGTCTCGCGTAACAAAATGGACTAACATCTATAATTTGGCAATTAGAATACTTGAGTTCACTTATTACTTGGTAGTTTCTCGTTATCGCTATTTAATCTTTTGGCAGCATCTTGAAATCCACATTTCATTTCATCTCATTATATAGTTTTTCAATTAGTAGAAATAGGTGTTAAATGTTGCCTGTGAGCATCAAGTGTGGTGAATAAATACTCAAAATGATCAAGGGCCTACTAGCAAAATTTTTTAAGATCTGGTGTTACGAGTGTATGAGCTACTAGTAGAATATACAAAACACCAAACTGATGTCTGAATGGAGTAGACAGAAAATAAAAGCAAAAGAGAGACTCCAGGTGCTGCAGGATGGGCTCGGGAAGCAGCTCACCACTAAGTCTCGAAGTATCAGGGGTGTGCGCCGGGGTAACTACCCGATGCACCTGCCTCAAAACCTGCACGATTAGTGCAGAAGTGTCGCGTGATTACATAAACCATATGTACCCAGTAAGTATCTAATCTAACCTCAAAGAAGTAGTGACGAGGGGTTGACATCAACACTTACTATGGGCTAACAATAAAATACAAGAATTCTAAATAAGCATGGATTATGTAAATACTTAAATACAACTCAACAACAAGCAGTGAATAATAATTCTTTCACTAACAATAAATTCCAAGTCAATTTCTGTCATTAAATAATCCTAACCGCTGAAGCAATAAAATAATGTCAAGTATAATTAGGCTCCGAGTATTATTACGCACGATTTATGCCAAGGTCGTATGGCCCAATATATATATGTGCACTGCCGAGGGATGAACGACACAAACCATAGATGCATCTATTACACGGTTGAGGCGAACGGCCCGCTCCAATAAGAGTAGAGGAATTTACCTTGCTCGTGAAAATACTTGCGACACGAGTGAACATGATTTTATCAGAGTTATTATAAATTCTTCAGTTTTTCCCAAACATAAGAAATCTAAACTAGAGATTTTAAATCTTAAAATCCTTAATCTTAACTCTATTTAAGATAATTAATATCAATAATCAACATAACAGTGCAAGAAAAGCATGATGTAAATCTAAGACTACCCGGACATCACATGAAATTTAGCTACGCATGGACTCTCGTCACGTAGTGCGTACGTAGCTCCCCATACAAGTAATTCACAACAAATACACCTAAGGGGATGAGTTCCCTCTTACAAGGTTAGGCAAGAGACTTACCTCATTCTCAAGCTCACTTTCGATCCACAAATATGCTTTAAATCCTTAACTCGGTGCCAAACGACCCAAAACTAGTCAAATATTATATAAATTAGTCAATATGTGTTCAAAAGTTCATAATTTAACTATTAGAGTAATTACCCAACCCAAATTGGAAGGTTCCAAAAATTCACCTCCGGGCCCACGTGCCCGGATTCGAAAATTTTTGAAGATAAATGTTACCCATAACCTCACATACTCAAATATATAATTTTACCCAATTCTATAACCATTTTCGTGGTTAAATCCCATTTTTATCAAAATCTAGGTTTTTCATCTAAACCTAAAATTCTCGTAATTTTACATGTAAAAGTCTACACATAATCTATGTATTTAATTTACATTAGATAAAAATTACTTACCTCGAATAGCTAGTGAAAACCCCTCTATAAAAGCTCCAAAAATGGCCCAAGGAATGTAATTAATGAACCCAAAATTGCCTAAGTCCCGATTTAAATGAAGCTTCTGCCCAATGGTTTTTTTGCTTTGGTTCCTTGGTTGCATCTGCAGAAGATTCATTACAAATGCGATCCTCCCTTAGCCGGCCTAAATCCTCATCGGCGAAAGAATGGCTTGCTTCTGCGAGCCCGCTCCTGTGGCGTACGAGCCACGCCTGTGCCCGACCGCATCTGCGGTCCCTTGACCGCTTCTGCAGTCGCGCATCTGCACGCACCTTGTCCGCTGCTGGGGTTTTTGGGCTGCCTACGGTGTGCCACTTTTGCGGCTGCTGGCTCGCTTCTGCGAGCTCGCACCTGCGGCTAGCCCTCTGCAGGTGCAATTGCACTGGAAGCTGGGTGCTTCAGCTATTCATCCAAGGCCAAACGACTTCCTCATCGTCCGAATGGCATCCGGGGCCCTTGAGGCCCCCCCCCACACATGCCAACAAGTTTGAAATCATGAGACGGACTTGCGCGAACCCTCGTAACGAGGAAAACAATACCAAAATTAAGAATCACACCCCAAACCAAATCGAATCAACTTATGAACTTCAAGTTCTTCCAACTTGCTTCGAACGCGCCGAATCATACCTAAACTACTCGGAATGGCACCAAATTTTGCGTGCAAGTCTTAAATCATCATACAGAACTATTCCCAAGTTCGGAATCCCAAACGGATCTTGATAACACCAAAACTTACTCTCAACCAAATTTAAAGAACTTTAAAACCTTAAATGCACCAACTTTCAACTTTATGCGTCGAAACGCTCCTGGGTCATCCAAAACCCGATCCGAACATACGCCTAAGTCTAAAATCATCATACAAACCTATTGGGACTGTCATATCCCGGTTCCGGGGTCGTTTATTAGAAATGTTGACCAAGTCAAACTTAACCCTTTAAAATCGATATTAAGGAACTAAGTGTTCCAATTTCAACTTGAACCCTTCCAAATCCCGAAATAACCATCCCTGCAAGTCATAAAAAGATAAAAGCACATGTGGGGAGTATTATTTAGGAGAACGGGGATCTAAAAAGCAAAACAACTGGTCGAATCGTTACATTCTCCACCTCTTAAACAAACGTTCCTCGAACGGGTCTAGGACCATACCTGGAGTGCTGAATAGGTGTGGATATCTACTCCGCATGTCCTCCTCGGCCTCCCAAGTCGCCTCCCCGACTGTTTGGCCCCTCTACCGAACTTTTACCGCAGAAATCTTCTTGGACTTCAACTGGCGAACCTGCCTGTCAACAATGGAAACTGGCTCCTCCTCATAACCCATGCTCTCATCTAGCTGAACCGTGCTGAAGTCTAACACATGCGACCTGTCGGCATGATACCTCTGGAGCATAGACACGTGGAAAACCAGTTGAACTCCCAATAGACTGCAAGGCAAAGCGAGCTCATAAGAAACCTCCCCAACTCGTCTCAACATCTCAAATGGGCTTATAAATCTTGGGCTCAACTTGTCCTTCTTCCCGAACCTCATGATCCCCTTCATCGACGAGACTCTTCTGTTTGGACGGTGCTGTGCGAAGTCGCTCCTGGATCAACTTTACCTTTTCCAAAGTATCCTTGACTAAATCAATACCATACAACTCAGCCTCGCCGAGCTCAAACCATCTGATGAGCAAACGACATCTGCAACCATATAATGCCTCAAATGGAGCCATCTCGATGCTGGACTGATAGTTGTTGCTGTAAGCAAACTCGGCCAAAGGCAAGAATTGATCCTACTACCCTCCAAAATCAATCAGACATGCTCTGAGCATATCCTCCAAGATTTGAATCGTCCACTCCGACTGCCCGTCGGTTTGCGGATGAAAGGCTGTGCTGAGCTCTACTCGGGTCCCCAACTTACTTTGTACGACCCTCTAGAAATGCGAAGTAAACTGAGGGCCTCTATCTGATATGATGGAAACAGGCACACAATGCAACCGAACAATCTCCTGGATGTAAATCTGGGCCAATATCTGAAGAATACGTGGTCACAACCGGAATGAAGTGTGATGACTTAGTCAACCTGTCCACAATGACCCAAACTGCATCAAACTTCCCCAAGGTCCGCCACAACCCAACTATGAAGTCTATAGTAATGCGCTCCCATTTCCACTCAGGTATAGTCTTTTGCTGGAGTAGGCCACCTGGCCTCTGATGCTCGTACTTAACTTGCTGGCAATTAAGGCACATCGCTACATACTCAACTATGTCCTTCTTCATCCGCCGCCACCAATAATGCTGCCTCAGGTCGCGATACATCTTCGTAGCACCTGGATGAATAGAATACCGAGAACTGTGTGCCTCCTCTAGGATTTTCCCCCTCAAGCCATCAACATTAGGAACACATGGGTGACCTTGGAGTCACAGAACACCATCCTAACCGATAGTAACCTCCTTGACACCACCTTGCAGTACCATCTCTCTAAGAACCAACAAGTGCAGATCATCAACCTGGCGAGCCTTGATCTGCTTGAATAGTGAAGACTGGACGACAACGCATGCAAGAACTCCGCTGGGCTCTGAAATGTCCAGCCTCACAAGTCTGTTAGCCAAGGACTGAATGTCCAAAGCTAGTGGACTCTCCTCTGCTGAAATGAATGCCAAACTACCCATACTCTCCAACTTTTTGCTCAAGGCATCCGCAATCACATTCGCCTTGCCTAGATGATAAAGGATGGTAATATCATAATCTTTTAGTAACTCAAGCCACCTGCGTTGCCTCAAATTGAGATCACTCTGTTTGAACAAATGCTGCAAGCTGCGATGATTGGTGTAAACCTCACAAGACATCTTATAAAGGTAATTCCTCCAAATCTTGAGTGCATGAACAATCGTGGCCAACTCTAAATCATGTACAGGGTAATTCTTCTCGTGGGGCTTCAGCTAACGTGAAGCATATGCAATAACTCGCCCCTCCTGCATCAATACACAATCCAGGCCAACGCGTGAAGCATCGCAATACACAGTATACATCTCTGAACCGGAAGGCGCACTAACACCGGTGTTAAATTCAAGGCGGTCTTGAGCTTCTGAAAGCTCGCCTCGCAAACATCGGACCATCGGAACAGAGCACCCTTTTGGGTCAATCTAGTCAAAGGTGCCGTAATAGAAGAGAAGCCCTCCACAAACTGACGATAATCACCTGCTAACTCCAAGAAGCTCCTGATCTTAGTCGTTGTAGTAGGACAAGGCCAACTCTGAACTGCCTCGATCTTCTTGGGATCTACCTTAATACCCTTGCCTGATACAACATATCCTAAGAATGCCACTCACACTTGGAGAACTTAGCATATAGATTCTATTCCCGCAAGGTCCGAAGCACCACTCTTAAATGCTACTCGTGCTCCCCCATGCTACGTGAGTAGATCAAAATGTCATCAATGAAGACAATGACAAATGAATCAATATATGGACTGAACACCCGGTTCATTTAATCCATAAATGCCGTTGGGGCGTTAGTCAAACCGAAAGACATCACTAGAAACTCATAATGGCCATATCTATTCCGGAAAGCCGTCTTCGGAACATTCGAATCCTGAATCATCAACTGATGGTACCTCGATCTCAAGTCGATCTTATAGAGTACCCTAGCACCCTGCAACTGGTCAAACAAATCATCAATCCACAGCAATGGGTACTTTTTCTTAATGGTAACTTTGTTCAACTAACGGTAATCAATATACATCCGCATAGTCCCATCTTTCTTCTGCACAAATAACATCGGTGCACCCCAAGGTGATACACTCGGTATAACGAACTCCTTTGCTAGAAACTCCTCGAGCTGTTCCTTTAACTCCTTCAACTCTTTCGGAGCCATGCGATGTAGTAAAATAGAGATAGGCTGGGTACCTGGAGCCAAATCAATAAAGAAATCAATATCACGATCTAGTGGAATGCCTGGAAGATCAGAGGGAATACATCGGAGAATTCCCGGACCACGAGCACTGAATCAATCGCCGGAGTTTCTGTAGTAGTATCCTGAACATAAGCTAGATAAGCCAAATAACCCTTCTCGACCATGTGTCGAGCCTTCAGGAAAGAAATAACTGAACTTGATGCGCTGATAGACGAACCCCTCCACTCCAATCTAGGCAACTCTGGCATCGCTAAGGTAATAGTCTTGGCATGGCAATCAAGAATGACATTATATGGAGATAACCAGTCCATGCCCAGGATGATCTCAAAGTCATTCATATCGAGCAACAGAAGATCCGCTGGTCTCATAACCACAGAATATAACAATGCAGGACCGATAGATCCGATCCATAATAATAGAATTGCCCACCGGTGTGGACACATAAACAGGATTACCCAAGGATTCACGAGTAAGAACTAGGAAATGAGAAAACAAAGATGAAACATACGAATATGTAGACCCTGGATCAAATAGTACTGAAGCATCCCTACCGCAGACAGAAATAATATCTTTGATCACGGCATCTGAGGCCACTGCATCTAGTTTGGCCGGAAAGAATAAAATCTAGCTGGAGCACCACCTGACTGGCCTCCACCTGTCTGACCTCCACCTTTAGGATGGCCTCGACCCACCTGCCCTCCGCCTTTGGGCGGCCGGACGAATGGTGCAGCAGTTGGTGTTATAATTATAGGCTGATGAACCTGCTGTACTGCCTTGCCCCGAAGTCTGGGACAAAACCTTTTTATGTGGCGAGGCGCGGACTGCTGATTGGAAGTCTGACCCTGATGGCCTGAATACCCACTAAAGGGACCCTGAATAGCCGGTGGTCGCTGGAACTCTCTGGCATAACGTTGAAATAGGGCTGCACTGGAGCACCTCGAGGAGGCAGTGGTGCTGGATATGTGGGCCTGCTAGACTGACCCCTCACGAACTGACCCCTGCCTCCAGCGGGGGCACCACTGAACTCTCTTGAATATCGAAACCGCTTATCCTTCGTCTCTTACTCTGGGCTCCGCTGACGAAAACCCTCGATCCTCCGAGCCATCTCGACAACAAGCTCGTAAGAAGTCCCCATCTCAACCTCCCGGACCATAGTAGCCTAGCTACCAGAGTGCAAACCTGCAACAAACCTCCGCACTCTCATTGTATCGATCAGAAGTATCATAAGTGCATGGCAAGACAACTCAGAGAATCTCGTCTCATAGTCGGTCACTGCATTTGGCCCTGTTGGAGCTGCTCGAATTGAAATCGCACTCTTCCCTCTGAGAAGGTGGAATGTATCAGTCCAAGAAGAGGCATGTGAAATAATCCAAAGTCATGGGAGGAGAACCTGCTGGTCTGCCTAGAAGATAAGACTGCCACCATTTACGGGCCCTGCCCTCCAGCTGAAAGGAGGTAATGTCCACCTCGTGGGACTCTAATATCCTCATGTTGTGCAGTCTGTCTCTGCACCGATCAATAAGTCCTGGGGTTCCTCATGTCGCTCACCTCTAAAAATAGGAGGATGTAGCCTGGTCCATCTGTCCAATAGCTTCTGCGGATCACCGGCCGCAGTTGGTCTGGGCTCAGGTATAACTGCTGCAACTGGCTGAGCTCCGCCTACGGGTAGTGCACCTGGGGTTTGATACATGACAGCTGCATGCCCTGGAGCTGAGCGGTAGGGGTCTGTGATCCCCCTCATAGAATCCATGAACCGCAGCATACGGCCCCCGACATCCTGGAATCCCGGTGCGGACATGAAATCCACCGGGGCTGGCTCTGCTGCAGGCACCTCGCCCTGCTCCTCAATAATAGGATCCTCTACTGGATCCACTGGTGGCATAGCTGGAACAACTCTAGGACACCCTCGTCATCTACCACGAGCTGGAGACCTACCTCGGCCTCTAGCAATAGGGGGAGCAGTTCCTCCATGATCGGGTACATCTGCCGCGCGCATTTTCACCATCTGTGAGAGAATAAGAGAAAGATACTTAGCACAACATTGACTACACTATAGGAGATGAAGAAAGACTAGTTTCCTAACACCTTATAGCCTCTCGAAGATAAGTATGGACGTCTCCGCATCGATCCGCAAGACTCTATTAGGCCTGCACATAAATTGTGAGACCTACGTGAACCTAGTGTTCTGATACCATGTTGTCACGACCCAATTTTCCTATAGGCCGTGATGACGCCTAACGTCGCCCCTAGGCAAACCAACGGAACTAGCCATGTATTTATTCTTTTAACATTCTTTGAAATAGTTGATATTCAATTATTAAATGAGTGAGAGGTGAGAAATTAAATAAAATAATGTTTAAGCAATTATAAGAACAAGTGTGGTGAGATAAATACTCAAAATCATCAAGTGTCTACTAGCAAAATTTTTCAAGACCTGGTGTCACAAGTGTATGAGCTACTAGTAGAATATACAAAACACCTAACTACTGTTTGAATGGAGTAGTCAGAAAATAAAAACAAAAGAGAGACTCCAAGTGCTGCAGGATGGGCTCGGGAAACAGCTCACCACTAAGTCTCGAAGTATAGGGGTGTGCGCTGGGGTAACTATCAGATGCACCTGCCTCAGAACCTGCACGATTATTGCAGAAGTGTAGCGTGAGTACACAAACCACATATACCCACTAAGTATCTAGTCTATCCTCAAATAAGTAGCGACGAAGGATCGACATTGACACTTACTATGGGCTAAAAATAAAATACAGGAATTTTAAATAAGCATGGATTATGTAAATAATAAATACAACTCAACAACAAGCAGTGAATAGTAATTCTTTCACTAACAATAAATTCCAAGTCAATTTTGGTCATTAAATAATCCTAACCGCTCAAGCAATAAAATAATATCAAGTATTATTACGCACGATTTATGCCGAGGTTGTATGGCCAAGTCCAATAGTATATATATATACTGTATGCACTGCCGAGGGTCGAACCACACAAACCATAGATGCATCTATTAAACTGCCAAGGCGAACAGCCCGCTCCCATGAGAATAGAGGAATACCTCGCTTGCGGAAATACTTGCGACGCGAGTGAACATGATTTTATCAGAGTTCTTATAAAATTCTTCAATTCTTTCCAAACATGAGAAATCTAAACTGGAGACTTTAAATCTTAAAATCCTTATTCTCAACTCTATTTAAGATAATTAATATGCATAATCAACATAACAATGCAAGCAAAGCATGATGTAAATCTAAGACTACCCGGACATCACATAGAATTTAGCTACGCACAGACTCTCGTCACCTAGTGCGTACGTAGCTCCCCACACAAGTAATTCACAACAAACACACCTAAGGGGATGAGTTCCCTCTTACAAGGTTGGGCAAGAGACTTACCTCGTTCTCAAACTCACTTCCGATCCTCAAATAAGCTTTTAATCCTCAACTTGGTGCCAATCAACCCAAAACTAGTAAAATATTATATAAATTAATCAATATGTGTTCAAAAGTTCATAATTTAACTATTAGAGTAATTACCCAACCCCAATTGGAAGGTTCCAAAAATTCAGCCCCGGCCCACGAGCCCGGATTCCGAAAATTTTCGAAGATAAATGTACCAATAACCTCACGAACTCAAATATATAATTTTTACCCAATTTCATAACTATTTTCGTGGTTAAATCCCATTTTAATTAAAATCTTGGTTTTTCATCTAAACCCAAAATTCTCACAATTTTACATGTTAGAATCTACCCATAATCTATGTATTTAACTTACATTGGATAGAAATTACTTACCTCGAAAGCTAGTGAAATCCCCTCTCTGAAAGCTCCAAAAATCGCCCAAGGAATGTAATTAATGAACCCAAAATTGCCTAAGACCCGACTTAAATGATGCTTCTGCCCAGCGGTTTTTCCGCTTCTGCGGTTCCTTGGCCACATCTGCGGAAGATTCATCGCAGATGTGGTCCTCTTTTAGCTGGCCTAAATCCGCATCTGCGGAAAAATGGCTTGCTTCTGCCAGCCCGTTCCTGCGGCATACGAGCCGCACCTACACGCGCACCCGCTTTTGCGGTCCCTTGACCGATTCTGCTGTCGCGCATTTGCGCCCACCTTGTCCGTATCTGCAATTTTTGGGTTGCCTACAATAGGTCGCTTCCGTAGCTGCTGGCTTGGTTCTGCGAGATTGCACCTGCGGCTGGCCCTCCACAGGTGCGATTGCACCAGAAGCTGGGTGCTTCAGCTAATCATCTAAGGCCAAACGACTTTCGCGCATTGTCCGAATGGAATCCGGGGCCCTCGAGGCCCCGCCCAAACATACCAACAAGTTTGAAATCATGAGACGGGCTTGCTCGAACCCTCAAAACGTGAAAAACAACAACAAAACTAAGAATCACACCCCAAACCAATCAAATCAACCTATGAACTTCAAGTTCTTCCAACTTGTCCGAACGCGCCGAATCATACCTAAACTACTTGGAATGGCACCAAATTTTGTGTGCAAGTATTAAATCACCATACGAAACTATCAGCAGGTTCAGAATCGCAAATGGACCTCGATAACACCAAAACCTACTCCAAACCAAATTTAAAGAACTTTAAAACCTTTAATACGCCAACTTGAACTTTATGCGCCGAAACACTCCTGGGTCATTCAAAACCCGATCCGAATATACGCGCAAGTCCAAAATCATCATATGAACCTATTGGGACCATCAAATCTTAGTTTGTGGGTCGTTTACTAGAAATGTTGACCCAAGTCAAACTTAACCCTTTAAAACCAATATTAAGGAACTAAGTGTTCCGATTTGAACCCGAACCCTTCCAAATCCCGAACTAACCATACCCACAAGTAATAAAATAGTAAAATCACATATGGGGAGTCTTATTTAGGGTAACGAGGATCTTGAAAGAAAAATGGTCAGTTGGGTCGTTATAAGGAGATTGTTCACTTAGGATATTGTTATATAACGAGTGAGTTCCAAGTCCATAAATACTGATGAATTTGTTGGATTACATACAGTAATTCGTCAAATATGTATTTTAGCTCATGTGAATGAAACGTATCTTTATCTTCTAGGTTTAAAAGCCAGTGAAAGAAAAACTATTCATTTTCAGAGAATGATAAAAATAGGATACCCTAAGGTGTGGTCGTTAAATTTTGGCCTTTGAGGCAAGTTATTTGACTAATTAGCTAATCTTTTAGGTCAAGAGTCAAATATTTTGCTCCACGTCGCCCTTGTTAAACTTGATGTTTTTCCCATTGTTCAGTTGATTTGTCCCAAAGATCAAAAGTTCAAGATAAGTTCTTTTCAAGGTCATTTGGGTCATTGACCCATTCATCTTCACTTGTTCTGTTATTTAGATAATTCCAGCAGAGGTGAACTTCTGCCAGTAGACGGATAGGGAAAGCAAAAAATTAAAAATAGAAAAGTATCAAATTTAGCTGGTCCAGTGTTGATGCTTCAGCTGGTGGAGCATTCTTAAGCAAGTTGTTCTCAGACTATAGAATTCTTCTGGATAAGATGGCTCTTAATTCAAGTTGGATGACAAGGGACACCACCCTTACCCCGGTATCCACTTGGTAGCTCTCGACCAAAATAATACAAATGCTAAAAATATTACTACTCTAATGACCTAGATGAGTTTGTTGACGAAGAAAGTAGATGAGATCGGCACAAAGCAGGTTCATATTTTTCACACAACAAATGGAGGACTATGCACCCCGTGCATTAATCAGCCATATATGTGCTCGTGGAGTGGCGATAGTGACAACCAGAGATTAATGGAAGACTTGAACTATGCGAATAGTTATGGAGGACCAAGGCTAGGTGGACAATAATGGGGTCAACAAAACCAACAATATAAACCCAGCCAGCCACAATATAATAACAACTCTGGAGGAGCAAGACCAATGTAACGGCCCGAATGATCATTTTGAGCAATTTGCTCTTTTCTCGGTAGTTTGAGAGCAAGGGTAGCTCCATATGATGTATTATGACTTTTGTGAATCGTCGATTTTGGTTTTTAGGTTATTCAAAATCGATTTGGAAGAATGAATTTTATGATTGAAGCTTTAAGTTGGAAGAGTTGACCAAGTTTGACTTATTAGTATTTGTCCTTGGATTGGAGTTTTGATGGTTTAGTTAGGTCTGGAGGGTGATTTTGGACCCTAGCGTATGCTCGGATTTGCATTTGGATATTTCTAGGAGGTTTCGGCGCTACTTGGCGAAAGTTAGATATTTAAAGGTTTGGAAAGTTCATAAGTTTGATCGAGAGTTGACTTTGAGGATATTAGATTCGGATTGTTGTTCCAGGAATTAGAATAGCTTCGTTATGTTATTTAAGACTTGTGTGCAAAATTTGGGTTCATTCCGGGTTGATTTGATATGTTTCGGTGCGAGTTTTAGAAGTTGAAAGTTCAAAGTTCATTTAAGTTTGAATTGTGGTACAATTTGTTGTTTCAATGTTGTTATGTGTGATTTGAGGTCTCGAGTAAGTCTGTATTATGTTAGTGGACTTGTTGGTATATTCGGACGGGGTCCTGAGTGGCTCGGGTAAGTTTCGGATAATTTTTGGACTAAGTTGAATTTTCTAGGGCTGCTGGTTCGGGTGTTCCGCAACCCCGACTAGTATTACGCAGGTGTGATGATCGCAGAAGTGAGACCATTAGCGCAGAAGCAAAGAGAACTGATGATTAGGAGGAAGCAATGCGGAGTTTTCTTCGCATCTACGAAGGCGCAGATGCAGATATTTTATGGCAGGAGCGGAAACGGACTGTGGGCGAGGGGTCGCAAATGCGGGAATTTTTGCGCTGAAGCGCGACTGAAAAAGTGGGAAATGATCACAGAAGCGATGGCTGCTGAGTTTGGGCCTGTCCACAGAAGCAAAGGCTGGGTCGTACACGCGAGTCCGCAGAAGCGTAAATTAGTTTGCAAATGCGAACAATGCTTGGCAGATTCTATATATTTCGAGGTTTTGGTTCTTTTACCATATTTTGAGATTTGGGGCTCAGATTGAGGCGATTTTTGAAGCAATTTTCATCACATGGATTGGGGTAAGTGTTCTACACTCGATTTTGATTATATTCGTGAATCTATCTTCGTTTTTGGTAGTTGGATTATGAATCAATAGAAATTGGGGGTTTTTATCTAAAGTTTCATAGAGTGAGTTTTTGAGTTTTAAACATCGATTGGAGTCGGATTTGAGTGAAACTAGTATGGTTGGACTCAATGGGTTATCGGATTTTGTGAGTTTCATCAGGTTCTGAGGCATGAGCCTAGGTTTGACTTTTTGGTTGACTTTGGGCTTTTGATTTGAGATTCGACCTTTATCGATTGGGATTGTTTCCTTTGGCATTATTTGATGTTCTTGAGTTGATTTTGGCAAGTTTCAAGCTGTTCGGAGGTTGGTACGGGCGGGATGGAATTTTTGGAGCATCGTTTGGCTCGCTCAGTATTGGATTTGCCTTGTTCGAGGTAAGTAACACTTCTAAACTTGGTGCTGAAGGTATGAACCCCTAAATATATGTGATATGTGTTTGGTGTTGAGGTGACACACATGCTAGGTGACGGGCGTGTGGGCATGCACCGTATGAATTATGACTCGGTTATTTCTATGGTAATGGTAGTTACCTAATCTTATTTGTATTTTTGAAATCTTTACGTGCTAGAGTAATTGAGCTGTGATCCATGTTAGAAACCATGTCTAGGCTATATGCTTATCCTGTTGGGACCCACCGAGGTCATTTCTGCTGTTGAGTTATTTTCTTACATTGTAATTACATACTTAGTCATACGCATTCATTTGCATATCATATCTCAGTCTCTATTACCATTTATTGATACATCACATCATCAATTTTGGGTTAATTTTCATGACACTGTGAGCTCGAGAGACTGGAAAGATTAATGAATAAGTGAGGCCGAGGGCCTGATTGTGACGATATTGATTGGATTGGGCTGCACGCTGCAACAGGTATTATTGATTCATGATGGGATCGGGCTGCACGCCGCATCAAGTATTATTAATTCATTGCATGATTGGCTTATAATAGCGCTTGGGCTGGATCTGCCTCTCTGGAGTCTGCACCCCTACAGTGGTTGCTATTGATTTTTAGGCTGGATCTGCCTTGTATAGTACCGAGTGCGAGTGCCGAACGCGAGTGCCAAGCGCGAGTGCCGAGTGACTGGGAGGATTGAGTGACTGTGAGGACTGAATGACTGGGAGGACTGCGTTTATTGATACTCCGATAGTACGCACATGGCTTTATCACCGCATTACATTATATTTGGCATGCATACTTGACATACATGCATAAAGATGCATTTCCTCATGCTATACGGTATAGTGACACTCACGACATTCACATGTGCGTTGACATGTAGGCAGAGAGATGTACTTTCCTCATGCCATCTGATAATGAGAGTTCTTAACTGTTGTTAGATGTTTTGGAGAAAAATCTTAATTTTCGAACTTACTCATATTTTTGGTGTTTCCGGTGAAAGATTTGGGATTTACTATTATACTTGAAAAACATGCCTATTTTCCGTAACTGGGAATGAGCTGAACATCATATCTCTGAGTTATTTCTTGCACCATTGTTATTATATTGTTATGAACTGTTGCTGGTTATTGGAGTTGGACTCTGACCCTTGTCCTAGCTCGTCACTACTTTCAACCTAATGTTAGGTTTGTTATTTATTGAGTACATGGGGTCGGTTGTACTCGTACTACACTTCTGCACCTCGCTTGCAGATGTTGGATGTTGATGTTGCTGTGTATGGTGGGAGCTATATTTGAAGATGTACCTGCATTTCGGTCATAGCTGCCTCATGTCCTTGGTAGCTTCAGAATTTTTAATCTGTTCATGTATATTTCAAACAGTTGATGTATTTATTTCATACCAACTTTATAAACTCTAAATCTTAGAAGCTCATGACTTGTGCTGCCAGTTCTTGGGAATTCTTTGTATAATAGTTCAGTTGTATTATCATTTCTTCTCTTATGGAATCTCATTTGAATTGGTTTATTGTTAACTGGCTTACCTAGCAGGTTGGGTTAGGTGCCATCACGACTAGTTAGATTTTGGGTCGTGACAACTAATAACAACTCTGGAAGAGTAAGATCATATGTCAAATGGTGCTAGACCAAAGACAAACATGGTATAATCAACAGTAGAAGCAACAATTAGCTTATCAACAATCGTAGTAATAACAAGTGGCTAGGCAAGAAGATAGCAATATAGCCGAAATCAAGGATATGTTGAATCAAACTATTGGGTCTAATGGGAAGATGCAAGAGAATATAGCCCACAAGAGATTGTACCTGCAGATACCAACACTAACCCAAACATTCAAAATCCAAACCAGTTGATGGCTATGAGCCTAAAACATGGAAGAGACCTAGATCGAGAGTAAGAAATTGCTCAAACCACCAGGGAAACAATGCCACTTACCTCTAGATCTCTAGATATGATGAAATAACTGAGTTGATAGAGGTGCTAATTCAATAAGCACAAAATGACAATGCCAAGAGGAAGGAAGTCGAACATCCTCAAGACTAAAGTCCAGAAAAGGCTCCTGAGAAGAAACATACATAAGTTAGTGGCTAGAAGTGACCCCCAACACCATCCCCCAAAGGCTAGTAAAGCATAAGAAAAATGATCAATATAAGAAATTCATGGAAATGCTAAGGCAACTCCAACTGAATATTTCCTGATAGATGCTTTAAGGAAAATGCCAAGCTAGGTAAAGATGATGAAAGACTTGATATTCAGAAAATTTTATGTTTAAGACCTTTCGACTGTCACTCTGACCCAAACTTGTAGTGCTATGGTGACAAAGCCTATTGCTCAAAATATGTCTAATCCAGGAAGCTTCACAATCCCATGAACAATTGGAAGTTATGCTTTTTCTAAGGAAATATGCTATTTGGGAGCGAGTATAAACCTAATGCCTTTGGTTGCATACACGAAACTAGAAATTGGAAGAGCCAGACCGACTTCTACGTTGCTGTAATTGCCCGATCGAACAGTGAAGCGGCCGACAGGAATCCTTGATGATGTGCTAGTGCAAGTGGAAAAATGTTATTTTCAGCCTATTTAGTCATTCTTCATTGCCAGGTTGATGAAGAGATTCCTATATTTTTGGGAAGGCCATTCTTAGCCACTGGAAAAGTTTTGATAGACTGTGAGACTAGAGATTTAAAGATGAGGTTAAACAATGAAGAGATCATATTCAATTTGCAGCAATCTATGAGAAGGCCTAGTGAGTTTGCTAATTGTTAATTAGTGGAAGCATTTAATGTGATTTTACAAGAGGAGGATGAGACTCTTCATTCTAGAGATCCATTGGAAGCATGCATAATGAACCTAGATGAGGTACACGGTGATAACTTTGCAGAGTGGGTCTTGGCTCTTATAGGCTATGGATTCTAGAGAAGGGAGCCTAAGTTTGAACCATTACACTTAGAGGAGAGAAACGCACCTCCCACCAAGCCATCAATAGAGGAACCACAATTGTTGGAGCTTAAACCGCTTCCAACAAATCTCAGGTAGGCCTTCTTGGGACCCAATTCCACTTTACCTATTATTATCTAATATGTTTTGTTAGATGTGCAGGTAGAACAACTTTTGTAGGTGCTGAAGGAGTGCAAGACTGCTATTGGGTGGACTATCGCTGACATAAAGGGTGTCAGCCCAGCTTTTTGTATGCATAAGATTCTACTGGAAGAAGGATACAAACCTTCTAGGGAACATCAAAGAATGCTGAACTCGAATATGAAGGAAATAGTAATGAAAGAGGTGATCAAGTAGCTAGATGCGGGAATCATTTTTCCCATCTCAGACAGCAGCTGGGTTATCCCAGTTCAATGTGTCCCAAAGAAAGGTGGGATGACTGTGGTAAAAAACGAGAATAATGAGTTGATCTTAAATAGAACATTCACGGGTTGGCGAATCTGTATGGACTACAGAAAACTAAATAAAGCCACCCAAAAGGACCATGTTCCCTTGTCATTCATAGATCAAACGTTAGATAGATTGGCCGAGAAATCCTACTTTTGCTTCATGGATAGGTACTCAGGGTACAACCAGATCTTCATTTCCCCCGAGGATAGAGAGAAAATATCATTCACTTGCCCATATGGGATTTATGCTTTTTCGAGGATGTTTTTTTGGCCTATGCAATGCACCCGCCACATTCCAAAGGTGCATGATGGCCATTTTTACTGATATGGTAGAGGATATTATGGAAGTGCTCATGAATGATTTCTCAATGGTGGCCAATTCACTTGATGAATGTTTAAGAAATTTGAAAAGATTTTTGGAAAGGTGTATAGAGACAAATCTGGTATTGAATTGGGAAAAGTGCCATTTTATGGTACAGGAAGGTATACTCTAGGGACATCTAGTATCAAGTACAGGTATTGAGGTTGACCGTGCTAAAGTGGATGTGATAGAGAAGTTGCCACCACCCACGTCTGTCAAAGCAATAAGAAGTTTTCTTGGTCACGACGACTTCTACAGGAGATTTACAAAGTATTTCTCAATAATTGCTAACCTTTTATGTATATTTCTTAAAAACGATCATCCCTTTGTGTTTTCTGATGACTGCAAGGTAGCTTTTTAGGAGTTGAAGAAGAGGCTGGTGACTGCACCCATCATAATTGCATCCAACTGGGAGCAACCATTTGAACTCTTGTGTGATGTGAGTGACTATACTGTGGGAGCAGTCTTGGGGAAATGAAATGACAAAGTCATGCACCCCATCTACTATGCGAGTAGGACCTTGAGTGGTGCCCAAACTCAACTATACTGTGACAGAGATGGAGATGCTAGCAGTGGTGTTTGCTTTCGATAAGTTTAGGTTGTACCTGATAGATTCAAAGGTAATTGTTTACACTGACCATGCTGCTCTCAGGTAATTATCGGAAGGAGTCAAAGCCATGCTTGATTCATTGGGTGCTACTAGTACAAGAATTCAACTTGGAAATCCGTGACAAAAGGAATGGAGAACCAAGTGGCAAGTCACTTGTCTAGGCTTGAAGGAGCCAAAAGAAGGTAGAGATAGAAGATATCTTGCAGACATTCGTGGACGAACAACTTTTGGCAGCAAGTCTGGAGGAATCGCCATGGTATGCTGAAATTGCAAACAACTTGGCAAGCAATATTGTTCCCTATGACTTATCTTCTGTGAAAAAGAAAAAGTTCCTTCGTGATAGTTGAATATACTTCTGGGATGAGCAATATTTGTTTAAAATATGTGTGGATAACATAATCTAGAGATGTATCACCGTGATAAACCAATCGTCTATTTTGCAGGCTTGTCACACTTCCCCATATGGTGGCCACTTTGGACGAGTAAGGACAGTTTCAAAGTTGTTAGAATTGGGCTTTTACTGGCCAACCCTGTTCAAAGGTGCACACTTTTGGGTGAAAGGCTTTGTTGGGTGCCAAAGGACGGGAAATATATCCCGTCGACATGAGATGCCTATGAATCAAATTTAGGAAGTGGTGGTATTTGATGTGTGGGCAATAGATTTTATGGGTCCGTTCGTGTGAGGACCCAGCCAATCGTCTTGTGTTTTGTACCCCCTTTCCCCTATTTATTGCTTATTTTATGTTCACTTATGGTTACGTGACTTGCCGTGGTGGTTGGTTAGGTTCCGGAGATGTTTCGGAATTAATTGGGACACTTAGTCCTAATGTTAGAAGCTTAAGTTGAAAGAGTTGAATATTTGTTGACTGATGAGTAAACGGCTCTGGAATGGAGTTTTGATGGTTTTGATAGCTCAGTATGGTGATTTTGGACTTATGAGTATGTCCGTATATTAATTTGGAGGCTCGTAGGTCATTTTGGCTTGAATTGGCAAAAATTGAAAGTTGAAGGTTTGGAAGGTTGAGAAGTTTGACCGAGAGTTGAATTTGTCGATACCGGGCTCAGATTTTGGTTCAAGGAGTTGGAGTAGGTCCATTATGACATTTATAACTTCTGTGCAAAATTTGAGTTCAATCGGAGTTGGTTTGATAGGTTTCGACATCTATTTTAGAAGATGGAAATCCATTAGTTTTAATAGGCTTGAATTGGGGTGCGATTCATACTTTTGATGTTGTTTCATGCGATTTGAGGCTTCATCTAAGTTTGTATGATGTTTTAAGATGTGTCAGTATATTTGGATGAGGTCTCGAGGGCCTCAGGTGAATTACAGATGGCTAATAGATCAAAAGTTGGACTTAATGCATTGTTGAAGAATTTGGGTTGCTGGTGTAACCGCATCCACGATAGGCTTGAGCGCAGATGCAATGCCGCAAGTGTGGTTGGAGTGTCGCAGGTCCAGAAGGGGCCTGGCTTGGGGATTATTGCAGAAGCGAGCTGGGTTTCGCAAAAGCGAAGTCGCTTTTGCGATGATCGTTCCGCAGAAGCGGAGTTTGGCGCGGTAGGAACCGCAGATGCGGATGGTTCCCACAGGTGCAGGCACATAGGAGCGCTTGGTAGACCGCAGAAGCGGACCCACAAAATGTTGTCTTCGCAGAAATGAGACTTTTTCAGTAAAAGAGGAACTGCAGGTGCGGTAATTTAGCCCGCAAAAGCGAATGTGCTGGGCAGTGATTTAAAATCGAGGGTTTGAGTTTTTCTTTCATTTTGGGAATTCTAGAGTGCGGACTAGGGCGATATTTGGAGAGATTTTCACCAAGATTGAAGAAGTAAGTTACTTTTAATCACTTTGTCAAAATAAATATTGAATACCCAATGATTATCTTACCTATTTCTCATGAATCTAAGTTAGAATTTGGGGATTTTTGGACTATGTTATTAGAAAGTGAAATTTGTGGATTTGAGGGGCGATTCGTGGTTGGAATTGGATGATTTTGGTATAGTTGGACTCGTAATTGAATGGGTGTAGGGAATTTGTGAATTTTATCGGGTGCTGAGGTGCGGGCCTGGGGTTGACTTTTTGATTTGAGTTAAAGACCTTAGCTTTATCTTTTGGAATCACTTCCTATGGCTTTTATTGATATTGTTATGTTATTTTGGCTAGATTCAGGCCTTCATGAGATTTATGCGCACGTGAAGGGCTTGTTAAGGGAGTAATTTGGCTTACTTGAGGTAAGTACCTTATCTAAACTTTGTTGAGGCACTAGTTCCTGAATTATTCTGATAATTACGAGCTATTGGGTGCACACATGTCTGGGTTTGAGCCTATATGCTAACACCGGGGCTATTTATCCATGCTGGAGTTGTGCTTAGGCTATGATATGCCTGGATTTGACTATTAAGCTTTAAGCTATGATGTTTCTCACATTTGTAACATTTTTATGAACTATTTGAGCTATATAGAGGTTTATACATAAAGAATTTGATAAATGCTATTCTGTGACGAGATTTGTCGATTCGAGCTATAATAGAACACTGCCTACACTTAGCATATCACTTTTGCCTGTCCAGGAGCATGAGATTTGTTACTTATTCATCACATACATGTATTCTTGTTATTTGCTCCTGTGTGATATGATTAGACTGGGCTGTGACCACAACGAGTGGATTGTATACTTATGCCTGTGACCATGCTAGGTTGATTTTATTGTTATGCCTGTGGCCACGCTGGGGCAAATTGTATTGTTATGCTTGTGACCACGCCAGGCGGATTGTGTTGCTATGCCTGTGACCACGCCGGGCGGTATGTTGTTATGCCTGTGACCATGCCGGGTGGATTATGATATTGAGCCTGTGACAACGGCGGGCTGGTAGCATGTTGAATTGGCCGTGCTTACATGTGGATATGGATCCAACCCCCTAGGGTCACCCTCTCATGTTTCTCTCTTGATGGTGTACATGCGGATATTTAGGAAATCTGATCAGTGGTTTGGTCTGGAATTGGAAAGTTTGAGGAAATCTGGCTAGTGCTTGTTTGGATTTTGTATTTTATCTTTACTTGCAATTTACGTGATTATTTACCTAATTTCACTGCATATCATCTCTCTATGCCGATTATTAATTTAGAAGAGCATTTGAGAAACTGTATACATACACACACAAATGTTTCTTCCTGTGCTTTATGACTTGATTTTATTATTGTTCCATACTTATTAAAAAGATGTAATGTATAGGTGATAGCTAGCACCATTTATAATTTGTGCTTCTTTTACCTTGTCAAGGTTAGCTACGATACTTATTGAGTACATTGGATCGGTTGTACTCATATTACACTCTGCACTTCATGTGCTAATCCAGGTATATCTGGATGCGGTGATTGTTAGATAGGTGCTAGTACCTGCTCGGAAATCTTGAGGTAGCTGCTATGATGCCCGCATATATTGACTCTCCTTCTTTTCATTTTATTCAATACTGCTCTATTACTCAGACAGTTGTACTAGAGTTTCAGACTATGTTGATACTTAGTAGCTCATGTACTCATTGACACCATATGTTGGGTTGATTGTAGTAGCGTTTTAGTTACTTTCATTAGTTATTTATGAGATTTTCAGTTGTTGAGTTTATTAAACCTGTTTCATTTAAATGTTTAGTTGTTATATGATTGTCAGTTTTAGGATTTTGGATCGTGACAAGTTGGTATCAGAGCACTAGGTTACTTAGGTCTCATGAGTCATAAACAGATTTAGTAGAGTCTTGTGGATTGGTACGGAGACATCTGTACTTATCTAAGAGAGGTTACCGAACCATTAGGAAACTCCACTTTCTTGTAATCTTGTCGCGCAAATTTGTTGATTCTGGAAACTAAACTTCTATTATTCTATTCTCTCATAGATGGTGAGAACATGTGCGACTGGATTAGGCGGATGTCCACTAGTACCACCAGTTAGGGTCGCGAGAGGCTGGAGCCGCAGTAGAGGCTGAGTGCGCCTCGTACTGCACCTAGAGTAGCACTTGTGGAGCCACCAGTTGCTCCAGCTGGGAGAAGAGACCAGATGTGTTGAGCCGGTGGACCAGCTCAGGCACCAACTATGCCCACTGTGATTCCAGGTCTTTAGGAGGCTTTGGCCAAGATATTGACTGTATGCACGAGCCTTGCTCAGGCGGTTTCAGTTCCGGCTGCAGCAGCCACTTCTCAAGCCGGGGGAGGTGCTCAGACTCCAGCCGCCTGTACACCAGAGCAGGTAACCCAAGGACTCCAAACACGCGAGGTACTACCAGCCCAGCCCAATTGCAGCTGCTCTAGCCCAGGTTGTCCCACCTATGAGTGATGAGGAGTAGAAGAGGCTAGAGCAGTTTGGGAGGCTCAAGCCTCAAGAGTTTAGTGGGGCAGAGTCAGAGGGTGCTCAGGATTTCAGAGACAGGTGCCAGCAAATCCTTTGTATGACGGGTATTTTGAAGACCAGTGAAGTTTTATTTACTACTTTTCAGCTGACGAGGGCTGTCTAGAAATGGTGGGAGGCCTATGAGTTGAAAAGGTGAGCCGGTGCTGCACCACTTACGTGGCATGAGTTCTCAGTTCTCTTCTTAGAGAAGTTTGTTCCACAGACTCACAAAGAGGAGTTGTGCAGGTAGTTTGAGCAGCTACATCAGGAGGGTATGTCAGTGACTCAGTATGAGATGAGATTTTCAGAGTTGGCTTGTCATGCGATATGGTTGGTTCCCACTGAGAGGGAGAGAATTTAGAGGTCCATTGATGGCCTCAACTATGGACTACGTTTCATCACAACTCGGGATATTGCATCGGGTGCGAGGTTTGACGAGGTTGTTGATATTTCTAGACACCTATATCCGGTAGGTAGGTAGGAAATGTGAGGAGAGGGAGGCCAAGAGGCCTCGTAGTTCAGGTGGTTTCAGTAGTGCCTCATATGGAGGGCAGTCCCATCACAGCAGGGGTCGTCCTTATAGGCCCGGTTAGATGGCTTGTCCGGTTTGTAGTAGCGCATCAGCTAGCCATGGTTCCTACAGTGCTCGTTTGGGTATGTCTTTATTCAGTGCGTTGCCAGCATAGAGTTTTTATCGTGCTTCATCTTTCCAGGTTCCTACAGGTAGTTCCTCGAGTTATCAGGGTTAGCAGCCTATCAGAAGGGGTTTCTATGAGTGCGGAGATTTGTGTCATGTGAAGAGAGATTGCCCCAGATTATTGAGCAAGGTTCCACAGTAGAGATCTCAGCCGACGAATCCAACACCAGTGGCTACACCACCCGCACAACCAGCTGGGGTTGTGGCCCAGTCAGCTCGATGCTGCCCTAGAGGGGGAGGTCGATTAGGTGGTGGTCAGGCATGTTGCTATGCATTTCCAGCTAGACCGGATGCAGTTGCCTCCGATGCCATGATCACAAGTATTGTTTCGGTGTGCCACAGAGATGCTTCCATATTATTTGACCCTAGTTCCAGTTATTCATATGCCCCGTGATTCCTTAGTTACACCTGTTCATGTGTCTACGCTGGTGGGTGATCCTATTATTGTGGACCATGTGTATTGGTCGTGTGTGGTGACTATTGGGAGATTAGTGATGAGAGTTGATCTTTTACTACTTAGTATAGTTGAATTTGATGTGATATTAGGCATGGATTAGTTGTCACCATGTCATGCTATCTGGATTGTCACGCTAAGACTGAGACATTGGTGATGCCGGGGTTACCCAGGGTTGAGTACGGAGGTTTTCTAGACTATTTCCCCAGATGAGTGATTCATATTTGAAGGCCCAATGGATGGTTTTGAAGTGATGTTTGGAATAACTGCCTTTGTGAGGGATGTTGGTGCTGATAGTCCTACCATTGAGTCTGTTCCGGTAGTGAGAGACTTTCCGGATGTGTTTCCTGCAGACATTTTGGGCATTCCACTCGATAGGGACATTGATTTTGGTATTGACGTGGTGCCAGGCATTCAACCCATCTCTATTCCACTATACGTATAGCACCAGCAGAGTTGAAAGAACAACTTGAAGAGCTACTTGATAAGGGATTTATCAGGCCTACTGTGTCACCTTGGAGTATCAGTTCTATTTGTGAGAAGGATGGTACTATGCGGATGTGCATTGATTACAGGTAGTTGAACAAAGTTACAATTAAGAACAAGTATCTTTTACCACTCATTGATGATTTATTCGACCAGCTCCAGGGAGCTAGAGTGTTTTCAAAGATTGATTTGAGGTCCGGGTATCACCAGTTGAAGATTCGGAATTCGGATATACTGAAGATGACATTCAGGACCCGCTATGGTCACTACAAGTTTTTTGTGATGTTATTTGGGCTAACCAATGCCCCAGCATTATTTATGCACCTGATAAATAGTGTTTTCCAGCCTTACCTTGATTCTTTTGTTATAGTATTCATTGATGTTATACTGGTGTACTCACGTAGCTAGAAGGAGCATGCGCAACATCCGAGGATTGTACTACAAACATGAAGGGAGAAGAAACTTTATGCTAAATTCTCCAAGTCTCAGTTTAGGCTTGAGTCTGGGGCGTTCTTGGGGCATGTGGTGTCCAGTGAGGGGATCAAGAAAGATCTGAAAAAGATTGAGGAAGTTCAAAGTTGGCCCAGACCGTCTTCAACTATTGAGATTCAGAGTTTTCTTGGTTTGACCGGATATTATCGCTGATTTGTGGAGGGTTTCTCGTCCATTGTGCACCTTTGACTAGATTGACCTAGAAGGGTGCCCTATTCAGGTAATCTGATTAGTGTGAGAAGAGCTTTCAGAAGCTCAAGACTGCCTTGACTAAAACTCCAATTAGTTTTACCTTTAGCATCGGGTTCTTATACAGTGTATTGTGATGCTTCTCGGATTGGTGTTGTGTGTGTCTTGAAGCAGGAGGGTAGAGTGATTACTTATGCTTCACGCCAGTTGAAGCCCCATGAGAAGAACTACTCTGTTCATGATCTAGAGTTGGCAACTATTGTATATGTATTGAAGATTTGGAGGCATTATCTCTACGGTGTGTCTTGTGAGGTATTTATAGATCATCGAAGTCTTCAACACTTGATTAAGCAGAAGGATCTAAATTTGAGGCGGCAAAGATAGTTGTCGCTGTTAAAAGACTATGATATCACCATTTTGTATCATCCCGAGAAGGACAACTTGGTGGCTGATACCTTGAGTATAAAGACAGTGAGTATGGGTAGCCTAGCATATATTCCTGTTGGTGAGAGATTGGCAGCATTAGATGTTCAGGCCTTGGCCAATTAGTTTGTGAGGTTAGACGTTTCGGAGCCTAGTCGGGTCCTTGCTCGTATGGTTTCTTGGTCTTGCTTGTATGAGCTCATCAAAGAGCGTTGGTATGCAGACCCCTATTCACTTGTCCTTAAGGACACGGTACAACACGATGATGCCAAGGAGGTTTCTATTGGAGATGATGGGGTGTTGCGGATTCAGGGTCAGATTTGTGTGCCTAATATGGATGGGTTGCAAGAGTTGATTCTTGAGAACGCCCATAGTATGCGGTATTCCATTCATCTGGGTGCCGCAAAGATGTATCAGGACTTGAGGCAACACTATTGGTGGAGAAGAATGAAGAAAGACATAGTGGAGTATGTGGCTCAATGCTTGAACTGTCATTATGTGAAGTATGAGCATCAGAGGCTGGGCGGTTTGCTTCAGAGACTTGAGATTCGCGAGTGGCAATGGGAGCATCTTACCATGGATTTCATTGTCGGGCTCCTAGAGACTTTGAAGAAATTTGATGCAAGTTTAGGTGATTGTGGACCGGTTGTTTACGTTAGCTTATTTCATTCTGGTGGCTACTGCCTATTCTTCAGAGCGGCTGGCTCAGATCTATATTCGCAATATTGTTTGTCTTCATGGTGTGCCAGTGCCTATTATTTTTGATCGAGGCACGTAGTTCACATTGAAGTTTTGTAAAGTAGTGCAGCGGAAGTTGGGTACACAGGTTGAGTTGAGCAAAGCATTCCACTCCTAGACAGACGGACAGTCCGAGCGTACCATTCAGATCTTGGAGTATATGCTACGTGCTTGTGTTATGGATTTTAGGGGTTCTTGGTATCAGTTTGTACCGCTTGCTAAGTTTGCCTACAGTAAGAACTACCAATCGAGTATTTAGATGGCTCCTTATAAGGCCTTATATGGAAGGCGGTGTCATCTCCAGTTGGTTGGTTTGAGCCGAGCGAGGCTAGGTTTTTAGGTACTGATTTGGTTCATGATGCCTTAGAAAGGGTTAAGTTGATTCAGAATCGGCTTCGTACAACGTAGTCTAGACTGAAGAGTTACGCGAATAGGATAGGTTCCCGATGTTGCATATATGGTGAGAGAGAAGGTATTGCTTAGAGTATCACCCATGAAAGGTTGATGAGGTCCGGGAAGAAGGGCAAGTTGAGCCCTTGGCATATCGGCTCTTTTGAGGTGCTTGAGAGGATTAGAGAGGTGGCCTACAAGCTTGCATTGCCACCTAGTCTATCGAGGGTTCACCTAGTGTTTCATGTTTCTATGCTTCAGAAGTATTATGGTGATCCATCTCATGTTTTGGACTTCAACACGGTTCAATTAGATGGAGATTTGACTTATGATGTGGAGCCGGTGGTCATTTTGGATTAGCAGTTTCAAAAGTTGAGATCACAAGATATATCTTCAGTGAAAGTTCAGTGGAGACACCAGCCAGTCGAGGAGGCTACTTAGGAGACTGAGCGGGAGATGCAGAGCAGATATCAACACCTATTTGAGACTCCAGGTATGATTCTAGACCCGTTCAAGGTCGAACATTTATTTAAGATGGGGAGAATGTGACGACCCGATCGGTCGTCTTGTGTAGTAGCCCTGTTCCCCTTTTTAGTACTGATTTTATGTTCACTTGTGGTCACATGACTTGCCGGGGTGGTTGGTTAGGTTCCGGGGATGTTTCGAAATGAATTGGGACACTTAGTCTCACGGTTGGAAGCTTAAGTTAAAAGAGTTAACTGCATGTTGGCTTATGAGTAAATGGCAAATGTTTTGATGGTTCTGATAGCTTAGTCTAGTTATTTTGGACTTATGAGTATGTCCGGATATTGATTTGGAGGTACATAGGTTGTTTTGGCTTGAATTGGCGAAAGTTGAAAAGTTGAAGGTTTGGACAATTGAGAAGTTTGAGCAATAGTTGACTTTGTTGATACTGGGCTTGGATTTTGGTTCCCGGAGTTGGATTAGGTTCATTTTGTCTTTTACAACTTGTGTGCAAAATTTGAGGTCAATCGGAGTTGGTTTGATAGGTTTCGACACTGATTTTAGAAGCTGGAAATCCATTAGTTTCAATAGACTTGAATTAGGGTACGATTCGTGTTTTTGATGTTGTTTGATGTGATTTGAGTCTTTGACTAAGTTCATATGAAGTTTTAGGATGTGTTAATATGTTTGGATTTGGTCTCGAGGGCCTCGGGTGAATTACGGATGACTAACAGATCAAAAGTTGGACTTAATGCATTGCTGAAGAATTTGGGTTGCTGGTGTAACCGCATCTGCGGTGGGCTTGACCGCAGATGCTGATGTGCCGGGTAATTTCGGCACATTTTGATACTATTTGTTTAGAGTTTTACTTGTTCTACTTGTTAATTATCACGATATTTACTTAGTTTTAGTGTAATTTCAGTATATTGAGGGAAGAGACCCATAAGCATGAAAAGAAGTCCAAAAAGTTGTCCAAAGGCAAGAAAAGAGTTCAAGAGTATAGCAGGTTCAATTATGCGACCGCAAAGCAGCTATGCGAGTCGCAGAAGTCGCAAGAAGATCGCAGAGGCAGACAGAACTTGAAGCCAAATTTCAAGTTGAGAATGCGGTCGCAAATGCGACCGCAAAACAGGAATGATAACCGCATTATCATCGCAGACACGAACAGAGTCTGAGGTGAAAAATAGAATGGAGATTGCGATCGCAGAATGCGATCGCAGAGCCAATATGCGAACCACATTTTAAGATGCGATGAGAGGGAAACTGACGGGTATGATTTGCGATGAAACGTGAAGATTTTGCGAACCGCATTCCTGCTCTGCGACAGGAATGCGATCGCAGACGTGCAACTAGGTCAAACTTAACTGCTGCTCGCCTCGGATTTTGGGCCTCTATAAATAGCTTTTCTAGGGTTGTGTGAAGAGACACTGGTCAGAATTCAAAGTGCAAAGTACTGCTTTTGATTATTTTCAAATTGAGAGGATTTTTGGGTGATCAAAACTGATAATTCGATATTGTTGTAAGGAAAATTCAATTATTCTCCTTTGTTCTTTAGTTTTCAACATGTTTAGCTAAACTTTAATACTGAGGTTGTGAACCCTAGATGGGTAGAATGTTATTGAAAGGTTGATATTGATTCCAATTTCGAAAGAAGCTTGATATTTATTTATCTCTTGTTCTTAATTTAATCGTTAGTGGTTGCAAACATTAACGAGTGCCAATTTACGTTATCGTATCTTGGAAAAGTGAGATAGAGTTTGGTAAAGATAAATAACAAGAATTCAAGGCTTTAAACCTTGTTTAACGAAATCATTTAGGAATTAGTAGATTTCAATTTGGCGAATGATTGGGTGTTCTTAATTTTGACTCTTTAGTATTCGGGAGGATCATGAGAGGATACGTTATCTAAGTGTTGGGAAATATTGGATAACACGGTAATAAGAACCGATCGCATATCAAGAACGGACTTCAATATCAATATTAATACATTCTACTACACTAGGGGGAACACAACCTTAGTATCTCAAATTCGTATTTTTACTTTCAAATTACTTTCGAACTACAACTATTAGTTTACTTTTCTTTACATACTCAATATTGATTTACTCTATTTAGCTACTTGATCGAATTACGACTAAGTACAATATTGCATTAATCGGATAATTGTTTCACGCCTATTCCCTGTGGGATTCGACTCCAACCTCGTTGGGTTACTATATTTGACATCGATCGCTTACACTATTGTTAAGGTGTAATTTGAGCGGATCAAATTTTGGCGCCGTTGCCGGGGAATACGGTTTTGAAATTTTTGATTAGTGTGTACTTTACTATAAGTCTAATTCCACTTGATTGCACGTTGTTTGTTTTGGTGATTGTAGGCAGGAAGATATGGCGGACCATATAGATGATGTGGACGTGGAGCAGGAAGAGAATCTGTTTGCCGACATCGAAGAATATATTGAAGATACTAATGCTATAGTACCTCCAGCTATAGGTGCTGCTACGCTCAAAGTAGAACATGGGTTGATTTTGATGCTGAAAGCTGAAGGATACTTTAGAAATTCTACTGATGACGATCCGACGCAGCACCTCAGGAACTTTTTGGGTGTTTGTGCGACGCACAAACAAAATAACGTCTCTAACGATGCATTAAGGCTCAGATGCTTTAAGTATTCGTTGGCTGGAGATGCGAGGAGATGGCTTCAAAACCTTCCTCCAAATTCCATCCGTTCATGGCCTGAGCTGGTCCGGGCATTCTTGTCAAAGTGGTTTCCATAGAGCAAGAAATTTGAACTCCGGGACAAGATATTTTTCTTCAAACAACTACCGGGTGAACAGCTGCACGAAGCGTGGGAGAGGTTCAAATTGTATTTGGTGAGCTCGCCAAACCACGGTTTTCCAGACTCCATTTTGCTGGAAAAGTTCTACATGGGTTTGGACCCTATGAACCAATCGATAGCGAAGAATGCTGCTGCGGGTTCGTTCATGGATAAGACCTTTGCTAGAGTCACGCAGATTTTGGACAAGATGGATAAACATAATCAAGATTGGCATTCTGAGGATACTATAGGTGGAATTACAATTGGGTCTCCTTCTATGAATAACTTGATCAAAGAAAACCAAGAAAGGGACCAAGTGATTGCTGAACTTGCTACTAATGTCAATGTCTTGACAAAGTTATTCACAGAAAATCAGAAAAAAAAAGTCAATGTAGTGGAGAATGTACAACCTATGCAAAGTGAAGAATATGAGGATGCGAATTTTGTCAATAATACTCATGGAGGTTACCAAAGGCAACCTTATCAAGGTCAAGCAATACAAAATCATTGGAGACCAAACCCGAAAGGGCAAGGTCCCCAACAATGGCGGAATGATCAAACTGGCCAGAATCAGGGAAATTGGAACAACAGTAACCATTTTCCAAATCAAAGTTCCAATCCCTATGTTCCTCCGAAAGGGCACTATCCGATTCAGGGATCCTCAAGTGAATCTAAATTGGAAAGTATGCTCGAGAGGATATTGCAGAACCAAGAGAAGTCAGACACGTCCATGAAAAACATGACTGAGTTGGTTGGCTCCCACACAGCAGCGATACAAAAGTTGGAATTGCAAATGAGGGACCTATCTCGTGAGCAATATCCACAACAGAAAGGAACACTTCCTAGTGACACGATTACAAATCCTAAAAGAAGTGGAAGTGGCCCAACTGCTCATATCATGGCTGTCACGACTAGGAGTGGTAAGACATTAAAGGGTAAAGATGGTGCTGAAGAGTTTCAGAAAGAGGGTGAAATTGAAAGGGATGATGCCGCTGACATAGGTGAAAATCCAGATATTGTAGTGAACATCGATGAGACTCAGGAAGGGGTAAAGGATAAGGCTGAAGAAACATCAACCGTTCTTCCGCCAATTCCGAGACCTCCTCCTCCAGGAACACAACCTTAGTATCTCAAATTCATATTTTTACTTTCAAATTACTTTTGAACTGCAACTATTAGTTTACTTTTCTTTACATACTCAATATTGATTTACTCTATTTGGCTACTTGATCGAATTACGACTAAGTACAGTATTGCATTAATCGGATAATTGTTTCACTCCTATTCCCTGTGGGATTCGACCCCAACCTCGTTGGGTTACTATATTTGATATCGATCGCTTACACTATTGTTAAGGTGTAATTTGAGCGGATCAGATGCGACGCCGTAGGTGTGGCTTGAGTGTCGCAGGTGTGGAAGGGGCCTGGATTGGGGATTATTGCAGAAGCGATGACGCTTCTATAATGGTCGTTCTGCAAAAGCGGAGTTTGGTGCGATAGGTAGGAACCGCAGATGCTCCCACAGGTGCGGGCGCGCAGAAGCGCTTGGTAGACCGCATAAGCAGACCCAAAGAAGTAGGATTTTGGCTGCAGAAGCAGCTGGTCGGTGTTTAAGTTGTCTTCGCAGAAACGAGACTTTCTGTAAAAGAGGAACTACAGGTGCGGTATGTGCTGGGCAGTGATTTAAAATCGAGGATTTGAGTTTTTCTTTCATTTTGGGAATATTGGAGTGCAGAATTGGGCAATATTTGGAGAGATTTTCACCAAGATTGAAGAAGTAAGTTACTTTTAATCACTTTGTCAAAATAAATATTGAATACCCAATGATTATCTTACCTATTTCTCATGAATCTAAGTTAGAATTTGGGGATTTTGGACTATGTTATTGGAGAGTGAAATTTGTGGATTAGAGGCGCGATTTATGGTTTGAGTTGGATGATTTTAGTATGGTTGGACTCGTAAGTGAATGGGCGTTCGGAATTTGTGAATTTTGTCGGGTTTCGAGGAGCGAGCTCAGGGTTGACCTTTTGTTTTGAGTTAAAGATCTTAGCGTTATCTTTTGAAATCACTTCCTATGGCTTTTATTGATAGTATTACATTATTTTTGCTAGATTCGGGCCTTTCGGAGATTGATATGCGCGGGAAAGGCTTGTTAGGGAGTAATTTGTCTTACTTGAGGTAAGTACCTTATCTAAACTTGGTTGAGGCACTAGTTCCTGAATTATTCTGATAACTACGAGCTATTGGGTGCACACATGTCTGGGTTTGAGCCCATATGCTAACACCGGGGGTATTTATCCATGCTAGGGTTGTGCTTAGGCTATGATATGCCTGGATTTGACTGTTAACCTTTAAGCTATGATATTTCTCACATTTGTAACATTGTTGTAAAATATTTGGGCCATGTTAGAGGCTATGTAGAGGTTTAATCCCTGAATGAACTTGATAGATGCTATTCTGTGACGTAATTTGCCGATTCGAGCTATGATAGAACACTTTGCACATGACTACACTTAGCATGTCACTTTACTAGTCCAGGAGCATGATATTTGTTAATTATTTATCACATACATGTATTCTAGTTATTTCCTACCCGTCCTTTGGCCCACATTACAAGCATAGAAAAGTCCTAATTGATTTTAGATTGAGCAAGCCTACTGTAACGACCCAGCCGATCGTTTTGAGTGTTTTAGCCCCAATCCTTTATTTATTGCCTCCTCTATGCTACATAATGATTATGTAACTTGCTAGGGTGTTTGGTTCTGGTTTTGGGTGAGTTCCGGAGTGAAATGGGACACATAGTTACTAAGTTAGAGTCTTAAGTTATTAGAGTTGACCGTAGTTTGATTTTTGTGGAGACAACTCCAAAATGGAGTTTTGACGATTTCAATAGCTCCGTATGGTGATTTTGGACTTAGGAGCGTGTCCGAATATTGATTAGGAGGTCCGTAGGTCGTTTCGGCAAGAAGTAGCGAAAGTTGGAAAGTTGAAGGTTTGGAAGGTTGGTAAGTTTGACCGGGAGTTGACTTTATTAATATCAGGTTCGGATCCCGATTTCGGAAGTTGGAAGAGGTCCGTAATGTCATTTATGACTTGTGTGCAAAGTTTGAAGTCAATCAGAGTTGTTTTGGTATGAATCGACATTAGTTTTGGAATTCGGAAGTTCATAAGTTTCTTAGGCTTGAATCGATTGGCGATTCATTATTCTAGTGTTGTTTGATGTGCTATGATGTTTCAAGCACGTTCATATGATGTTTTAGGACTTGTTGGTATGTTTGGTTGAGGTCTTGGGGGCCTAGGTGTAATTCAGAATTTGTTCGGCGCATTTTCGAACCTTAAGGATTTGTTGAAGATACTGAATTTCTTGATATTTGGTTTCCTTCATCGCATTCGTAAGAGAGGTCTTGCGTTCGCGAAGGGTATCTGAAAGGCAGGAGAGGTTTGTTATTCGCGTTTGCGAAGATGGTAACACGTTCACGAATGTGTAAGAAGTTGTTCACCTCGTTCGTGTATGAGGGGTCACGTTCGCGTAGGCTTGGGCTCAGTGTTCATCGCGTTCGCGAGGGGTATCTCGTGTTCGCGAAGAGGATTTTGGCAGCTGTGTATTTTTGTGCATCACGAATGCAAGGCTCATTCCGCGTTCGCAATGAAGGAATCGCTGGACAACAGATTTAAGTTTCAAAGTCGAGGGTTTATTTCATATTTCATATTTTGGACTTAGAGAGCTCGTTAGAAGGTAAAATTTCGGTAGAGTTTCAGAAAGATTATTGGGGTATGAATTTCTAACTCTGTTTTGGTTAATTTACACAAATCTATTGATAATTTCATCATCTAATTAGGGATTTGAGTTGGAAAATTGGGGGAAAATGGTAGAAACTTCTTAGGCTAAAATTTGAGGATTTGAAAGGCGATTTGAGATTGGATTTGAGTAATTCTTATATGGTTGAGGGAAAGGCTTACTAGTGGATTGATTTAGTGTGATCTGAGGTAAGTGACTTGCCTAACCTTGTGTGGGAGAATTTTTCCTTAGGATTGGTGTTGTTTGTGATAATTGTGATGTGTGGAAGCCGCGTACGCAAGGTGACGAGTGTGTACACGGGCTAAATGTGGAAATTACCGGTTTTAGCTATGTAGATTCCTTTCATGCCTTAATTGAGTTATCTTAACATGTTATATTCGTCATTCTTAGTCTATTTTCACATGTCTACTTGTCTTATTCTCATACATGCTAATTGCTCTACATGTTTAGTTGAAGTTCTTGTTTCCTTTATTCCGTATTCATTACTTAATTGTTGAACTCTTTACTTGAAGTTATTAAATCGTGGTATATCTTGTTGTTGAAATTGGTATTGAGAAATAAAGGTCGTGATTCACATTGAGGCAAAGTATTAAGTTGTGAAATACCATTCTGTTGAGTTGTTCATTTAGGTTGTTATTGTTGAGACTCTTGTGTACTTTATGGTTGAGCCATGGGCTCTTTACCGTGAAATTACTGTTATTGTTTGGTTTCTCTGGCAAGTTGTGATATTGGGCACTTGAGGTGCGATCTGTGGTTGGTGGTATAAGGTTTGGGGTTGAAAGGCATGCTGTGAGATAAGGTGGGCTTGATACGCGTGGCTAGTAGGGGAACTACTAGAAGTCATGCGATGTGATAAGGTTAGGCGTGGCACTTACTGCGTACCGTTGTGGTGTACTCATGCTACGTTTCTGCACATCTTTTTGTGCAGATCCAGGTAATTCTTATCAGTCCCGACACCAGTGAGCTGAGTTCGCATTTAGAGACTTCAAGGTACACTTGCCCGCGTTCGCAGGCCTCAGAGTTACCTTCTATCAATTTCTATATTTTTCCTTCTTTGCTAGATACAGTTGTATAGGGTGACTTTGATATTGGCATAGAGCTTGTGACTTGTATTTCGCCGCGTTTTGGGCTATTGTATATACACGGAGCTGTGGTGATATTTCCTTATATTAGTTGTTGGGTTTTGAGATTTTTAAATTACTATTTTAGTTATTTCCACATGTTTGTTAGCTTACCTAGTTTTAGAGACTATGTGATGTCACGACATCCTACAGAGGGAATTGGGGTCGTGACACTTACATTAGTTGAAGTTTATACAAAGGACAAGCCTATGGTATCGTTTGCATGCATGTGACTTATTTGTGAGAATGAGAGATTTCTTTGATGTATGTGAATCCTTACACTACATTTTGAGCACGAGGTTCGAATGTGTGGAGTCAGCTTACTCTCTTTGATTTTGTTATGAGGTCTCATGGCTTCACGAGGGATAGGTTACATGATTAAACGTTTCTAAGATGTTGAGTGTTCAAGCCATAAGTGCATTGTGACATTGAATCAGTATTTGAGAATTCGCATTGCTATGGCATGTTGTATTTGTTTAGAATATTTTGGCATATGGCATGAGTTAAAGGGAAAAGTGTGGAATGCATATGTTAAAGTTTAATTGCTGCTATCAACCATACTCATTGATGTAGTGTGCCAAAACATGTGTTAAAATGCTCAAGGGTGATGTAAATGTTGGTTTATTCGAGGACGAGCAATGTTTAAGTATGGGGGTAGTGATGCAATTCCAATATTTAATATTTACAACGCTATTTACCCAATGCTTTACTTGAAAATGTTAATGATTTGTGCTATATTTATAATGACCCAATAGGTCATTTTGAGTACTAGCCTTAAATTTCGTGTTCCGAGACCTCTCGTAGCTTCATTTGATGTTTATTGATTTGCATGTGGGGTCCGCATCATTTTTTGGAAAGTTTATACGTGGAATTTTAAAGAAAATGTGATTTTTGACTTAAGAGGTTTGGGTTGACCACCGTCACCGTTCTTGGTAAACGACCTCAGATCTGTGTTTTTACGATTTTGGTAGGTTTGTATGATATTTTTGGACTTGTACGCACGTTTGGTTGGGGTCCAGGATGACTCGAGCGCATTTCGGCACATTGTATGAAAGTTGGAAAAAAGTTGAGTTTCCAATTGAATTTAGAGTTTTGATGATCGATTCTTGTTAGTTGATGTTATTTGGTTTATTTGAGGTAGCGAGCAAGTTTGTACGGTGTTATTACACTTGTGTGCATGTTAGGTTTCGATCTCGAACGACTCAGATGAGTTTCAGATGCATTGTGAAATAGTTTGGAACTGCTGGTGCACAACAGTTGCTGATGTCCAGTTGCAGGTCTCGCAATTGCAAGAACCTGGTAGCAATTGCGAGCCTCACATTTGCGATATCAGGCTCGCAAATGCGAAAATGGGCCAGGAGATGGTACTTCGCGTTTGCGAATGAGTGTTTGCTTTTGCGAACTGAGCTAGGACCGCATTTTGATCTCAGAGTCACATTTGCGACACAATGCCTAGGGAGTCAGCTTCGCATTTGGGATGGAGGGCACTTCGCATTTGCGAAGGATATGTCGCATTTGCAACTTCAGTGGTTTTGTTGCATTGGTCGCTTTTGCAATCAGTGTTTTCCAATTGCGGACATCGCATGCGAACAAGTGTTCCCAATTGTGATATTTGCAGCTGGGTAAAAGATTGGGAAATCGGGACTTAGAACATTTTACACCCTTTTTCAACCCTAAGCTCTCTAGAGGCAATTTTTGAAGAACTTTTTCTTCCAAATTCATCGGTAAGCATCTTAAACTAGTTTTCAATCCATTTCAATTACTTTTCATAAATTTTTAACATCAAATCTAAGGATATCATGGTAGAAATTAGGGATCTTTGGTAGAATGTAGGTATTTTGTAAAATTCAGACTTAGACCTCGAATTGAGGTTGGATTTCGAAATAAATTACATAACCGGGTTCGGGGGTGAATGTGTAATCGGGATTTGGTTCGAGTCTCTGATTTTTCCCTAGCATGCCTAGGGTTGACTTTTTTTTGAAATTTTTAGTTTCATTAAAGATCGAACCTTTCTCATTCGTGGGTAGTTTTTAAAGATTGTATTGGATTGGTTGATTGATAATTGGCTAGATTCGGTTGGTTTGGAGGCTTGTTCAAAAGGCAAAGCCGTGATGGATTGTTGACATGATTTCTAAAGGAGGTACGTGTGGTGTTAAACTTTGACTTGAGTTAATTAAGACTAGTTGGTCTAATTGGTACGTGAATTATGTTTGGGGACAATGTATATGCGAGGTGACGAGTGCACACGCGTTTTGATGGATCAAAGCATGCGGGTTAGGCTATTTACCTTTATGTCATTATTTATTTTATGATATATCTGGTTACATGTTTTGATTTCTACATGTTCTTACTTGTTATTCATGCCTAATTTGTTATATATCATTTAGTTGTTTCCTGTTTCAGTTTATTCATTTTTCGAACAATATCTGCTTACCTGCTATATGTTCTTACCTATATTTATTGAATATCTTCGTTGTTTCATTCCCGCTTTTATTTTCTATACTTTACTTGTGGCACTTTATTAAGTTATATCCAATTGTGTGAATCCTTTGGCTATTCTTGTGTTAATGTTCTGTTGAGGTTGTAAATATGATATGTTGGTTATTCTTCATTTATACTCGTAGATCCTTGGTGTTCTATACAATTTAGTACCATTTGTGTTGAGATTTCGGGATTGGTTGTGTTGAGCTGTTAATGATAGTAAATTAATATTGGGAAGGGGTTGCGCACAACAACAAATATAAAATATATTTATAATGGGATCAGGTTGCACGCCACAACCGATAATGATTTGATATTGGGATCGGGTTGCACGCTGCAATAGATATTATGATAATGTTTTGGATGGGGTTGCACGCAGCAACATAGTATGACGTGTTGTAACTATTTGTAGCAGTGGTGTTCTATTTCTGTACTGTGGTGTGAGAATTATGAGGTGTTATTTTGGGGAACTCTATTAGTTAACCTTCAAGTTCAGATCATATTAGTTTATCAGCTTTCTCTATATTCTGTTGTCCCTTATTTATTATATGTACAGGTTTATTGTAAGTGTCTTGTCATAGCCTCGTTACTACTTCGTCGAGGTTAGGCTCAGCACTTATAGAGTAGATGGAGTCGGTTGCACTCATACTACACTTCTAAACTTCTTATATAGATCCTGGTGTTGTCCCAACGGCGGGTAGAGGAGTTTGCTCGTATCCGACTTGCTCAGGAGACTTGAGATAGAGCTTCATGATGTTCACTATCTCTTTATCTTGTTTTTTCTATTTATATTATTTCAAACATATGTATTTCATTCAAACCGTATTTGTAGCATTCTAGTCACTCATATACTTGTGACTCCGTATTTCTGGGATTGGTATAGACTGCATACTTATGTATTTATCACATGTTTTTTAGGATATTTCAGTTGTTAGTTTTTATTATTATTTTTTAAATTGTTAAAATTGGTTAATTCTTTAGTTGACGTTAGCTTTCCTAGCAAGTGAATGTTAGGCACCATCATGGCCCCATGATTAGGATTTTGGGTCGTGACAAGTTGGTATCAGAGTACTAGGTTGCCTAGGTCTCACAAGTCATGATCAAGCTTAGTAGAGTCTGGATGATCGGTACAGAGACGTTTGTACTTATCTTCTAGAGGCTATAAGGCTTTAGGAATATTTCACTCTTTCTTTATCTATCGTGAGACTTTATTCTATCACAGAAGTTTGAATCATTATTTTCTTAATCTCTCGCAGATGGTGAGGAAACACACAACATCACAGCATATCAGGAGCCGGAGCCCCAGGTTGCTACCACTACCAGAGGTAGAGACAGAGGCAAGGTAGAGGCAGAGCTCGGCCTAGAGATCGGGCAGTAACACCTATTGTAAAGCCTCAGATTGAGCAGGACGGGGAGATCCCTGTTCCGACCATGCCAGTTGGACCAGCTTATAACCTAGAGACATTCATTGCCACCCCCATACTTTAGGATGCCCTAGTCTGGCTAGTGGGCATTATGGAGAGTGTGGCCTAGGACGGCGTGTTCCTTATGGCACCAACCATCTTTCAGGCTGAGGGAGGAGCCCAAACACCCGCTACTCACACTCTAAATTAGGTGGCTCACGGATATCAGACTTGGTAGTTCCAACAGTGGGAGCAATACGACCTATTATTGCTACCTAGTTCGGGGAGGGTCTGAAGTGGTTAGGCGTGGCACCGTCTAAGGTCCAGGATTTCTTGGACCATTTACCATAAGGTATTGCGCAACATGGGTATAGTGGAGTCGAATGGAGTTGACTTTGTAGTATTTTAGATGACTGGTTCTGCTAAGAGATGGTGATAGGAGTTTGTTTGGGGTAGGCCAGCAGGTTCACCTTCCCTCACTTGGGCTTAGTTTTGGCAGCTGTTCTTGGAGAAGTTCATTTTTTTCACTCAGCGAGTGGATCTATATTGCCAGTTTGAGTGTCTACAGTAGGGTAGCATAACCTTTACCCACTATGAGACCAGATTTTTGGATCTATAATGCCTGGAGCTATCCTGATCACACCTTCAGCTCCTATTAATGCACCACCGGTAAAGAGTTACTACGATGGTCATTCGGGTCATCAGGGATCGTCTCAAACTCAATAGTTACGCCAGCCGTGGGGTTGCTTTGAGTGCTGCGATGCAGGACATATCAGGAGGTACTGTCCTAGATTGAGGCGCAAACTATAATAGGGTACTCGTGCCATGATTCCGGCACCAATAGCTCCACCGCCCGCTCAGCCAGCTAGAGGTAGGGGTCAGGCAGCTAGAGGTCAAAGTCAGGCAGTTAGAGAAGGAGGCCAGTTAGTGAGAGGCTGTCCTAGAGGTGGAGGTCAGATTGGTGGGGCTCAACCCTGTTGTTATACATTCCCAGCTAGAAGTAAGGTAGAGTCATCTGATGTAGTTATTACAGGTACCATTTCAGTTTGTAATAGAGATGCTTCCGTGTTATTTGATTCGGGTTCTACCTATTCTTATGTGTCCTCATATTTTGCACTGCATTTGAGTATGCCTCATGATTCTCTTGATGTTCCTGATTCTGTGTCTACACTGGTTGGAGATTCTATAGAAATTGATCGGTTTGATAGGTCTTGTGTGGTTACATTTCACGATTATGATTCCATAGTTGATCTTCTATTGTTGGATATCATGGATTTTGAGGTTATTCTTGGTATAGGCTGGTTGTCCCCATATCATGCTATCTTGGATTTTCGTGCCAAGACTGTAACTTAGCTATTCCAAGGTTGCCTCAATTGGGGTGGAGAGGGACTCTTGGTCACCCATTAACAGGGTCATTTCATATGTGAAGGCTCGGCGTATGGTCGAGAATGGTTGTTTGGCGTATTTGGGACATTTGGCTCATATTCTTGATTGTGGTGCGGAGATTCTTTCCATGGATTTAGTTCCGGTGATGAGAGAGTTCCTAGAGGTATTTCCTGCATGTATTTCAGGTGTTTCACCCGACAGAGATATCGACTTCTACATTGACTTGGTTTCGGGCACTCAACTTATTTCTTTTCCACCATACCATATGGCGCCAATTGAATTGAAAGAATTGAAGGAAAATTTGTAGGATTTTATCGATAAGGGATTCGTTAGACTTAATGTCTCGCCCAGGGGTGTACAGGTGTTGTTTGTGAAGAAGAAAGATAGCTATATAAGGATATGTATTGACTACAGGGAGCTGAACAAGGTCACTATCAAGAACAAGTATCTGTTGCCAAGGACTGATGACTTATTCGACCAGCTTCTGGGTGCAAAGGTAATTTCTGAGATTGATTTGAGGTTTGGCTACTATCTGGTGAAGATTAGCACATCAGATGTCCCTAAGACAGCTTTTTCGGACTCGGCATGGTCATTACGAGTTCTTGGTGATGTTATTTGGCTTGACTACCTTTATGGATTTGATAACCCAGGTGTTCAAGCCCTTTCTAGATTCCTTTGTGATTGTCTTCACTGATGATATTTTAGTTTACTCCTGCAGTCCAGAGGAGTATGAGCAACATCTCCAGATTGTGCATCAAACTTAAAGGGATTGTTAGATATATGCCATGTTTTCTAAGTGAAAGTTCTGGTTGGACTCGGTTGCCTTTTTGGGCCATGTTGTATCTTCCGAGGGCATAGGGTGGATCCTAAGAAGATTGAGGTAGTTCAGAACTGGCCTAGACCTACTTTAGCTATAGAGATTTAGAGCTTCTTGGGTTTGGTGGGTTATTATCGCCGGTTCATGGAGAAGTTTTCATCTATCTCGGCCCTATTGACCAGGTTGACCTCAAAGGATGCTATTTTTAGATGGTCCGACGAATGTGAGGTGAGCTTTTAGAAGCTCAAGACTGCATTGACTACAATCCTATTTTTGGTTTTGCCTACAGGTTCGGGATCTTATACCGTGTATTGTGATGCATCACGCATTGGTCTTGGTGCGGTATTGATGTAGGACAGTAGGATAATTGCCTATGCATCTCATCAGTTGAAGATTCATGAGAATAATTACCCTGTGCATGATTTAGTGTTGGCAGCCATTTTTTACGCGCTATAGATTTTGAGGCACTATCTATATGGCGTTCAATGTGAGGTCTATACCAACTATTGGAGTCTCCACCACCTATTTAAGCAGAAAGATCTTAATTTGCAGCAGCGAAGATGGGCACGTGGGTTGAGCTGAGTGCCAGTTTCATCCTCAGATGGACGGACAGTTCGAGCGCTCTATTTAGATATTGGAGGACATGTTGCGGGCCTGCATTATTGATTTTAGGGGTTAGATGGACAAGTTTTTAGCTCTAGGGGAGTTCGCCTGAAACAACACCTATTAGGCGAGCATTCAGATAGCATCTTACGAGGCCTTGTATGGGAGACGATGCCATTTGCTGGTTGGTTGGTTTGAGCTTGTTGAGGCTATATTGTTGGGAAATGATTTTGTCCGTGATGCTTTAGAGAAGGTTAAGGTGATTCATGAGCGACTTCGTACAACTCAGTCCAGTCAAAAGAGTTATGTGGACTGAAAGGTTCGAGATGTGGCTTACATGGTGGGTGAGAAGGCTCTTCTCCGAGTGTCACCTATGAAGGGAGTGATGCGTTTTGGGAGGAAGGGCAAGTTGCTTCTGAGGTTTATTGGCCCGTACCAGTTCTTGGAGAGAGTTGGGGAGGTTGCTAATAGGCTTGTATTGTCTCCTAGCCTAGTAGGGGTACATCCAGTATTTCATATTTCCATGCTTCAGAAGTACCATGTGGATAGATCACATGTTTTGGACTTCAGCACGGTGCAGCTTGATGAAACTCTGACCTATGAGGAAGAGCCGGTGGCTATTCTAGACAGGCAAGTTTGTAAATTAATATCTAAGAGTTTCTCTTCTATTAAAGGGCAATGGAGAGGTCAACTGATCGAGGAGGCTACATAGGATTTTGAGTTTGATATGCATATTCGATATCCCAACCTTTTTACAAGTCTAGGTACTTATCTATGTCCGTTCGAGGACGAACTTTTCTTTTAAAGGTGGAGAACATGATGATCCGATATTTTGTTTTGAGTAGTAACCTTAATTTTCGTGTTTTGAGACCTCCTCTCATAGCTTCATTTGATGTTTATTGGATTGCATGCATGGTCCGTGTCATTTTCCAGAAAGTTTTTACGTGAAATTTTAAAGAAAATGTGATTTTTGACTTAAAATGAGGTTTGGTTTGACCACAATCAACATTCTTGGTAAACGACCTCGGATCGGTGTTTTCACGATTCCTCTAGGTTCGTATGATATTTTTGGACTTGTACGCAGGTTTGGTTGGGGTCCAGGGTGACCCGAGCGCATTTTGGCGCATTATGTGAAAGTTGGCAAAAGGTTGAGTTTCAAATTGAATTTAGAGTTGTGATGATCAATTCTTGTGATGTGATGTTATTTGGATGATTTGAGGCAGCGAGAGAGTTTGTCTGATGTTATTACACTTATGTGTATGTTCGGTTTGGAGCTCGAGGGGCTCAGATGAATTTCATCACTTTCAATTACTTTTCATGAATTTTTAGAAAGTTTTCTAGAAGCGATTTTTGAAGAACTTCTTTTTTCCAAATTCGTTAGTAAGCATCTTAAACTAGATCTCAATCAATTTCATCTACTTTTCATGAATTTTTAACATCAAATCTAAGAATTTCATGGTAGAAATTAGGGGTTATGGGTAGAATTTAGGGATTTTGTAAAATTGAGATTTAGACCTCGAGTTGATGTCGAATTTCGAAACAAATCACAAAATCGAGCTCGGGGGTGAATGGGTAAACGAGATTTGGTCCGGGTCTCAAATTTTGGCAAAGCGGACGGGGTTGACTTTTGTTGACTTTTTCAATTTCATCAAATATTGAACCTGTTTCATTCGCAGGTAGTTTCTAAAACTTGTATTAGATTGTTCTGTCACACCCCAACCCGAGGAGGTGTGGCCGGCACCCGGGGCCTCCCTTTCCCGAGCGTACCACTATAAGAAAATTGCATGAACATATAGAAACTTTGGCTGACAAGGCCTTAACAAACTATAATCTGTATGGAGATACAATCATCATATATATATATAGGCCGACAAGGCCACAACTCGTGAACATGGGATGTCATATGGACATCTCAATCTAAAGAGGGTAGACAACCCAAAACATATATACAAAGCCGACAAGGCCAGAACACAGGTGTAGAGACCAACAACAAGGCGATATGCAACATCTAGACAACCCAGCTAAGTCTACAAGCCTCTAAGATCAACACAAATGTCATATGGTCAAGGCAGGGACTCGGCCTAACCTTCATCTGTATATACCTAAGACACAATTCGAAACATCAGACTCGGTAGCTCCAAAAGAAGCGAAGCTTACCATCCCTGAATTCAACAATGTCCTACTGGAGAGGTCTATATGAGCCTCTATTGAACCTACAGCATGAAACGCAGTGCTCTCGTTAAAAGAGACGTCAGTACGAATGAAATGTACTGGTATGTAAAGCATGAAAAGCAATATGAAAGCATAAGCCGTAAAACAGGGCATAAAAGCCAACCTAATATCCGGATAACATGTAAGCCACTCAGGGCGAATAATGAATCTCTGATATTGTACTGGAACTTGTAATACTTTTATACATACTTACACACATACTTATATACATACTTCCTTTCCCTCCAGTTATAGCTTGGGGTGTTATTATACTTTCCTGCACTCGGAGTATAGCCTGAGGTGTTTATATGTACATTCTTGCCCTCCGGAATCTCTTCATAAGACAGATCTTCTACAATCTGAACATCCTCTACAGGAGTAATTCGAGAGAGATCTCCTCTACACTTTCGTATCACTGAAACATAGAAAACTGGATGGATTGCTTCTAACTCAGGAGGTAACTCAAGCTCATATGCTACTTGGCCAATTTGAAAAATAATCTTATATGGTCTAACTTACTGGAGGTTAAGCTTGCCTTTCTTGCCAAATCTCATTACGCCTTCATAGGTGAAACCTTTAAGAATACCTAATCATCAACTGAAAATTCTAAATCTCGGTGCCGTACATCTAAATAAGACTTCTGCTGACTCTTAGCTATCAATAGTCGCTCCTAAATTAACTTTACCTTTTCTGCGACTTGTTGTACTAAATTAGGCCCTATTAACTAGGCTTCGCCCACTTCAAACCAGCCAATCGGGGACCTACACTTCCGCCCATATAAGGATTCATATGGAGTCATCTTGATGCTAGAATGATAACTATTATTGTACACAAATTCAATAAGCGGCAAATACCAACTACCCTTGAAATCTAGCACACAAGCCCGCAACATGTCCTCAAGCGTCTGAATAGTGCGCTCGGCTTGGCCATGTGTTAGCGAATGAAATACCGTACTGAGGTTCACCTGAGTACCTAAACCCCTCTAAAAGGATCTCCAAAAATTAGCCGTAAACTGGGCACCTCTGTCAGATATGATAGAAATCGTAACTCAATGAAGTCGAACTATCTCCTTTGTATACAATATCACATAATCTTCAGCTGCATAAGTTGTTCTGACCGGTAGAAAATGACCCGACTTCGTAGGCCTGTCAAAAATTTCCCAGATAGAATCAAACTTCCGATAGGAACGAGGCAAACCTGTAACGAAATCCATATTGATCATCTCTCATTTCCATGTTGGAATTTCTATGTTTTGAACTAATCCTCTGGGTTTCTGGTGCCCTATCTTAACCTGCTGGCAATTCGGACATTGAGCCACAAACTCTGCAATATTTCTTTTCATATCATTTCCCCAGTACACCCCTCTAAGGTCATGATACAGCTTTGTCGATCCACGGTGAACAGAATATCACGACTGGTGAATCTCTGCCATAATTCGCTCTCAGAGTCCCCCTATATCTGGCACACACAAACGGCCTTAGTATCTAAGAACCCTATCTTCCTTTAACTCTAACATCGGCTTTTTCTGCTGTGGGATTCCTTCCCTCATTCTCACTAATTCACGATCATCAAACTGTCGTGCTTACACTTCTGCTATCAATGATGATTCTGCAGTATTCTGATCCACATCACCTCCGTCATCTGTATCAAGCAATCTTACTCTCAAACTGGCTAACTCACATAAAACTTTGGTAATCGCTAACTTGTCAGCTTCTATATGACTCAAACTGCCCATGCACTTATGGCTCAAAGCGTCGCCTACAACATTAGCCTTGCCAATGTGATATAAGATGTCGACATCCTAGTCTTTTAACAGCTCAAGCCAATCTTCGCTGCCTTAGATTCAATTCTTTCTACTTGAATACATATTTAAGACTCTTATGGTCGGTAAACATATCGACATGAACTCCATATAAGTAATGTCTCTATATCTTCAAAGCAAACACAACGACTGCTAACTCAAGATCATGAGTCGGGTAATTCTGCTCGTGCTTCCTCAACTATCTCGAAGCATATGAAATAACCTTGCCATGCTACATCAGAACACAACCTAGGCCAACCCTCGAAGAATCTCAATAAACAACATACCCTTTTGTAACTTCTGGAAGTGTCAAGACTGGCATTGATGTAAGCTTATCTTTCAATTCTTGAAAACTCCGTTCACACACATATGACAATTGAAACTTGTTTGTCTTATGAGTAAGCCTTGTCATATGTGCAGAAATAGAAGAAAATCCTTCTACAAACCACCAATAATAACCTGCTAAGCCCAAGAAACTACGAACTTCTTTAGGAGTCATGGGCCTCGGCCAATTCTTTAACGCTTCCATTTTCTGACTATCTACTTTAATACCTTCATCTAAAACTATATGGCAATGCAACTAAGTTAAGCCAGAACTCACACTTGGAGAACTAGGCATACAACTCATGATCCTGGAGCGTTTGTAACACCGCTCGCAAATAGTTTGCATGATCTGCCTTAGTACGCGAGTATACGTGAATATCATCAATGAATACAATCACAAAGACATCCAAGAACAGCTTGAAGACCCGATTCATCAAGTCCATGAAGGCTGCTAGTGTATTAGTAAGCCCGAAGGACATTACACGAAACTCAAAGTGTCCATACTTGGTCCTGAAAGCTGTCTTTGGAATATCCTTCTCCTTCACCCTCAACTGGTGGTATCCAGATCTCAAATCAATCTTCGAGAATTACTTAGCACCCAATAGTTGATCAAATAGATTGTTGATCTTCGGAAGTGGATACTTATTCATGACAATAGCTTTATTCAACTGCCGATAATCAATGCACATTCTCAAGGACCCATCTTTCTTGTGTACAAACAACTCTGGTGCAACCCACGACCAAGTATTAGGCATGATGAAGCCTTTCTCCAATATCTTAGCTGTATTTTCAACTCGCTCAGCTCAATGGGAGCCATTCTGTAAGGAGGGATAGATATCGGCTTAATGCTTGGAAGCACATCGATAGCCAAGTCAATCTCCCTTTATGGATAAATACATGGAAGCTCATCCGGAAATACATCTGGGAACTCATTAACCACAGGAATAGACTGAAGGGTTGGAGCTTCTACATCTACATCTCTAACACACACTAGGTGATAGCCTTTAGAAATCATCTTTCTTGCCTTTAGGTAGGAAATAAACCTTCCCTTAGGCATCGCTGAATTACCCTTCCATTCGAGGGTCGGCTCACCCGGAAAGCGAAACTTAACAACTTTCGTTCGTCAGTCAACATTGGCATAACAGGAAGCCAACGAATCCATACCCATAATAACATCAAAATCAATCATTGGTAACTCAACTAGATCATGCAAGGTGTGGCAATTACAAATTATCACCGCACAATCCCAATAGACCCATCTAGCCATAATTGGTTCACTACCGGCGTAGATATTTCTTACGGCTTATATAACAAATCCGGCTCTATTACAAACTTACCGTCTACAAACGGCAAAACAAAGGACAAGGTGGATCCAGGATCTATTAATGCGCAAAGATCATAAGTGAGAATGGATAGTGTACCTATAATAACATCTGGTGACGACTCCAAATCCCATCAAACCGCTAGAGCATATATGCGGTTCTGACTACCGAACTGGATGCTCCTCTAATACCTCTACCTCTACCTGCTGAGATCTGTGGTCCATTACCATGTTTACATACACTCGACGAAGAAGCTGCCGTTGACCTAGTTGGCGGACCCATGCTACCTCTACCTCAGCTCAGACAGTATCGCATGAAATGACCAGGGCGTCCACGCCAATAACATGCATCTGAACCCTGGCGACTAGGACCTGCATGTGGCCTACCACACTGGCCACATGTCGGCAACGGGGGTTTCATCTTACTCGAACCCTTCTGTCTCAAGAAATCTGAAGTCCTCAAACTCTGGCCTGGCCCTGGATTGGCATACCTATCATACCTGGGCTCCTAAAATTAAGGTGGAGCTCTACTAGGAAATTGGGGTGGATCTCTAGGAAGTCATGGTCTGGAACCATTATATGCCTCTCAAATTGACCCGGTAGACCAAGCCATCTTACTGAATTCTCTCTCTGTATCTCTATCAGCCCGAAACTGGCGCTTACGATCCTCTACCTTCTGAGCATATGCTTGTGTGGAGATATTCATATTCTCATTCAATGAGTCTGTCGTACAATCCCCAATCAGATGTGGGTCAAGACCAGCCACGAATCGATGAACTTTATCTCTCATCGTCCACAATAGTTGGAGCATACCTGGCCAAAGAGTCAAAACGAAGACTGTACTCTCGAACACTCATACCCCTCAGCTTGAGGCCAGAGAACCGATCTACCATAGCCTCTTGTACCTCTAATGGAATGTATTGGTCAAGAAAGGCATCTGACAACTCCTTCCATATAGCTGGAGGTGCATCTGATCCTCTTGTCCCTTCCCAAGACTCATACCATAAAATGGCTAGATCTCGTAGTCTGAAAGATGCCAACTCCACTGCCTCGATATATGAAGCATGCATAACTCTCAATACCCTCTAGAACCTGTAAACACTGGCGAGCTTAAGCCGATGAACTCTCAGACTCTAGAACTCCCCGCACTACTAGAAGGGAAACACATATCGACGCTGTGATCTGTCGCTGCTAAGTAGCTACTACATGTGTCAGCAGCTGTACTGCACCTGTAACCCCCTGATCAGCAGGCTTGGGTGGAGGAACTGGGAGACTGGGTCCTGAGGAGCTGGGGGTACTGTATCCCCTCTAGTTTCCTCGAGTGGTGGAAGAATAGGAGATACATGAGAAGGTGACTATCTCTGCGCCTAAGATCTAAACACAAGGCCAGGTGGGGCGTTACTGGTACCTTCTCCCGCATCTGTACAAGTTCGATGACTAGCGGTAGTCTTTCTGGTGACTGGCATCGCTGGAATATATAAAGCACGAGTTAGACTTGAATTCCTTAGAAGTCGGTTCCATTGCATGATCTATGTGATGAATGAATAGTAACCATTCCTAAATGTCCAGTAGCCTCTTTTTATAAGTGTGGTGCACAACACACCCACAAGCAAGACTCTACTAGAAACGACTTGTAGAATCTCTAGGAAAGACCTACTCTAATGCAAAGTCTGTCACACCCTAGCCTAGGGAGGTGTGGCCGGCGGTCGGTGCTTCCTTTTCCCAAGCATACCACTCTAAAAAGAAAATCACATGAACATATAGAAACTTAGGTCGACAAGGCCTCAACAAACCATAGTCTGTATAGAGATACAATCATCATACATATAGGCCGACAAGGCCACAATTCATGAACATGGGATGTCATCTGGACATCTCAATCTGAAGAGGGTTGACAACCCAAAACATATATACATATATACAAAGCTGACAAGGCCACAACACAGGTTTATAGACCAACAACAAGGCCATACTCAACATCCAGACAACCCAACTAAGTCTACGAGCCTCTAAGATCAACACAACATTCATATGGTCGAGGAAGGGCCCCAGCCTACCCTTCATCTGTATATGCCTAAGACATAACTCGAAACATCAGACTTGGTAGCTCCGAAAGAAGCGAAGCTTACCAAAATAGCTGAATTCAACAAGGTCCTACTGGACCGATCTATCTGAGCCTCTATCTGAACCTGCAACATGAAACGTAGCGCCCCCGACAAATGGGTCGTCAGTACGAATGAAATGTAATTGTATGTAAAGCATGAAAAGCAATATGAAACCATAAGCCGTAAAACAGGGCATAAGAGGCAACCTAATAACCGATAACCTGTAAGCCACTCAGGACGAATAATGAAACTCTAAAACTGTATTGGAACTTGTATACATACTTACGCACATACTTATATACATACTTCCTTGCCCTCTGGTTATAGCCCGGGGTGTTATTATACTTTCCTGCCCTCCGATTATACCCCGAGGTGTTTATATATACTTTCTTTCCCTCCGGTAATAGTCCGAGGTATTTTACTTCCTTGCCCGACCGATTATAACTCGGCGGTGTTCATAATAGATACACTATATTAGTAATGTCACCTTGGACTCTAACTCATACAACTCTTCTTTTGGGCTTTTAAATGACTTGTAATCGACTAAAAAATAACTCTTTTAAAATTCTCCTTTTCGGAGGAACTTGGAACTTAAGAGACTTATTTAACCAAGATATGATACGATACAAGAAGGACTCCAACAAGGGACCATCAACCCAAGAGTAGAATATACTTTACAAGACAAATTTCTTTTGTCATGCTTTGAAAGGAATGGATATCCTTACATACCTTTGTTTCTTAGATAAAAATAACTCACGAGTTCCAATACAAACTATGAATGATAATCTACATTTTATAAATTGTTTGGATCACAATCAAATTAATAAATCAAGAATTGGATCACTACGATATTTTATCGAACACTTCGAGTGCATAAGCTGCATATCATCCTACAATGGCAAATCAACACTACTAGCTCTTCTCCTCTACTCACAACACAACCACCATCACAAACAACTATACTTCACAATTTCTTGTCATAGGATAGCTTAAGAAACCACTCAAAACCGTTCAGCAACTACAAAACTTCATCAATGGAGTTAAACCTTAGTCTTCCTAGTCACCTTTCTCAATTCAACTAAACAAGACATAGATGACATTGAATACGTATAGTGATAGTTAAATATTACCTCAAGGAGGAAGAACATAGCAGTACCTATGAAGCTAAAAATATGGCAGCACAGTATCAACTATGAAGCTAAAAATGTGGCAGCAACTTTGAAGCCAAAACGTGGTAGCAACTAGATTTTATCTAATTTCTCCCAATTGTTCTACTTGGAATCTCATATATATATATATATATATATATATATATAAAATTTAGATTGCTGCTATACTAAGTTAAATAGGAGGGGTGGCCCACTAATTAATTCAATACTTATCCCAAAAGTATATGGATACATTAGACAAAGTTAGGTAGAATCCAATTAAAGATTACTAAGCTCCATTCTTATCTATATGATGTATTTAAAATACTATATGTGTATATCCCACATGCTATGTTGCTGGACATAATAATATTATAATTAATCCCCCTTTTACTACATAAAATGTTACACAATATAATTTAGGAGTGCCATAACTATTTATTGATTGACGTATAGGTCAGCCAAATACAGTCTGTATTTCCTTCGACTCGTTTGACTTCTACATTTTCCGATTCTTCCTTAAACTTGTTTTAAGCTTGTGTTATCCTTATACAAGGTTCCACACCGTCCCATAACACTAAGGTTTATCACCGACACAATTTGACGTAATACTACGGGGTGTAACATTGTCCCCCCTAATAACATTTGTCCTCGAATGTGGACGTACTATTCCAAGGGAGTGTAACTTTGAAGATTCTATGGAAATTTCAACAGTCTCTTCTATAAATAGGATTGACTAGAACCGACCACGTAGCCAGCAAATACAACACATGCCTCATAGGGCCATATAATATAACATATACCATGACATCGGCCTCACACGACTATCTGCTATCAAGGGATCCTTATACTAAGCTATAACTTACCTCAAGTGTTTAGACTTGTAGTCGGAGCTGGGACAATGCATTCTTGCTATAATCATCACCTTCAATTCGGAATAGATGAGTGTATCTAGACTTTACATCTTCCTAAGCCTCCCATGTTATTTCCTCTACATTATTACTTCTCCATCGCACCGTAACGAAGGCTATTTCGTTAGTTCGTAACTTCCAGACTTGGCGATCTAGAATGGCAACCCAAATCTCTTCATAAGACAGATCTTCTGTAATCTGAACATCCTCTACAGGAGTAATGCGAGAGGGATCTCCTCTACACTTTTGTAAAATAGACACGTGGAAAACTGGATGGACTGCTTCTAACTCAGAAGGTAACTCAAGCTCATATGCTACTTGGCCAATTCGACGAATAATCTTATACGGTCCGACGTACCAGGGGTTACGCTTGCTTTTGTTGCCGAATCTCATTACGCCTTTCATAGGCGAAACCTTTAAGAATACACCAATCGTCAACTGAAAATTCTAAATCTCGGCGTCGTACATCTGAATAAGACTTTAGCTGACTCTAGGCTGTCAATAGTCGTTCCTAAATCAATATCTTCTCGATGAATTATTGTACCAAATCAAGCCCTAATAACTCAGCTTCGCCCACTTTAAACCAACCAATCAGGGCCCTACACTTCCGTCCGTATAAGACTTCATATGGAGATGTTTGTTATTCTTTGTTAGTACTCATAAATCCCTGGTGTTCTATTCTATTTAGTACCATTTGTGTTGAGATTTTTAGATTGGTCGTGTTGACTTGTTAATGTTAGTAAATTGATATTGGAAACGGGTTGCGCCCATAATAGAAATTAAATGAATTTATAATGGGATCGGGTTGCACGCTGCAGATAATGATTTGATATTGGGATCCGGTTGCACGCCGCAATAGATATTGTGATAATGTTGGGATCAGTTACACACAACTATAGAGTATGATGTGTTGTAACTGTTCATAGCAGTAGTATTCAATTTATGTACTGTGGTGTGAGAATTATGAGGTTTTATTTTGGGGCCCTCTGTTAGTTGACCTTCGAGACCCGTTCATATGAGTTTATTAGTTTTCTCTATATTCTGTTGTTCCTTATTTATTATCGGTATAGGTTTATTGTGAGTGTCTTGTCATAGACACATCACTACTTCAGAGAGGTTAGGTTTGACGCTTACATCTAGTGGACGAGGGTGGAATCAGGAGGATTAACTGATTTTGTAGTGGTTAAAACCATGGAAATGTCATTGGAAAATGTAGATATAAGGTTGCACAGGTGGGCTATCTCATGTGAGGAAGTTAGGGGTTGAATGATTTCTGCTGAAGTTCCCATGAAAAGTTTTACCATCTATCCAACGGGAGGCATGTATTGTGATGTGTGTGTGGATTGCCTGAGGAAGATGGTGAGACCGTCATGAAGTTGAGTGTGCATTGGGGCTGACAATTTAGTTTGTGCCATGATTTGTGCAACATGAACTTATGAGAATTTCGCAGGGCAACAATGAAGGATTGTGGTAACTGAGAAGGAGAAGTTATTTTGGGTTATTGGGTTATGTAATTGTGGCTTAAATCCAAGTGGTGAATACTATTGTTGTTGATTGGGTCACATGGTCTCATGGTTTTATAGTTTTTGGATTTTGATGCATTGGCTGATTAGTTATGACTTGAAGAGGAGGACATCAGGGGTTACTCAAGTAAGGAACTTGATGCACGTGCGTTATATTTCGCCTTATCGATTTATGGAGGTTTTATGATGACTCAGATTCGATATTCCTTGTGTATGTAGTGTGTTAGGTAATGATTCAGTCGATTTTTTCTTCTAGAGTATTTATGTGCTAAAAGAGCAGTAGTCCTTCGGTATGTTTGGCTATTTATTCGGGACTAGGGCAGAGTGGGTGACTCTCAAGAATGGTTCTAGTCGGTTAGAGATCCAAGATGTGGTACCTAAGTATTCAAGTTTTCTTCGGATTGTGCGAGAGACTTGAAGTATTTCTACATACTTATTGGTTCTACGATGCAGCATTAGAGGGATCAAAGAGACAGCTTCAGATTTGCATAAGGTCTCTTCAGAATAGGCGTATCAGTTGGAGGTACTATTGAGTGCATGAGAGGGTATAAATGGCTTATGAGTATTGAGACGATTTGGCCTTGTGATTTGGGGTCACTCGGAATAAGTGTTGATTGAGATCCATTTTGCGCTGGTAAAGAAATATATTTTTTGTTGGCAAGTCAAGAGGATACCTGGAGAAGTGGGGTCAGTATACCAGTGGTTTGGATCAGTATGGTAAGGGAAATGATCGATTCCTTAAGTATGGTAAGGCCATACATGCATTTCATGCCAATACTTGCAGGCTTGGCAGTTTCTGTGTTTTGGTTAATTTAGAGGGACTCAAAATTCTGATGGTTTGATTATGTGCAATTGGTTACCGAAGGGTTATGACGGTTTCGACTATGACTTGAGATTGGTGTCTTCTACGGCTATGGGAAGTTGGTTGCTTGTTTCGATTTTTTTCTCCTGAGATGAGTTAAGTGAAAGGTTTCTAGCCGATGGAGTGCTTATTCTACTTGTGATTCAGAATTTATAACGGAATTCTCGTATTTACATATGACTACATGGTGGATGCAGCGAGCTGTGTGAAATTGGGATTTAAGGGGTCTAGATTGTGGTTCAGTTTTGATAGGAACGCCACCAGTTCAAGGATATGGGGGATATTTCAAATGTTCAGAGTATGTTGGCACTATTTGTGGTGTTGCCTGAGAATGGTCTGTTTTGTGGAAGAAGCATTGTATATTGATTTGCAGATGCTTGACTAGCACTACAGAAATAGCATGGTCGGTGGCCATTGATGTTCAGAATTTGTTACTTGGTGAGGAAGATTGTGGGAGTATCCCCCATGGGATGATTGTGTAGGTTTTTCAAACTAGTAATTTAAGTGGGAGAGATTAAGATCAGGTATGGAGATTTTGGTACTGTTGTAGATTGGAGAATTTATTTCTGAGAGGCGAATTATTCCTCTGATTGTGGACTATGGAAGTTTGTTCAGGTTTTGACAGTGGATTGTATGTGTCATGGATAGGGTCATTACAGATCTTTGGAAGGCTATTTACATATTTTGGGATGTCCGAAATCTATTTAGAGGTCCATTGGTAGGCCAATGTCAATGTATATTCTACACCAGATCTGATATATTTATTCAGCATATCATTTGTCTAGGGATGAGTCTTCGGGCTTGGAGATGCCATTCCTGTCATCATTAATTTCCTATATTACTTTTTATGCTATGTGGGTTATGAGCGACTTGATTATTCACCCGCGTGTTATAGACGAGATGACTCTCGAGATGCTGGGTGTTTATTGCACCTTAGTTGTGCTTGGCCTCTTTCGTAGCGCATTATGCTATATGTCTCCCCATAATTATTCTTATGCACTTGTCATGCTTGCTGTTGATAAACGTTTATCTAGTGAGTATGAGCATCTTGGCTTGATGTATATTCCCCAGATTATTATGTGTGGATTGGGTGGCACGCTGTCACGAGTATGATACTTGTATTGGGTTTCTTGCTACAACCGTATCATGTGTGGATCGGGTTGCACACTGCAATGGTGAGAGGTTGGATACAATCCCTTGTACTTGTTTTATGATTTGGTTTTCCTCTGTGGGATAGATTCATGCATTTTGTTTGGCTGTTATCTTTTTCATGCGTGTTGGGTAATTCTGGAACATGGGTTCGCTTTCCTTATTGATCATATTCGAGTTGTGGCTTGTTAGCGCATGGATCACTGCGTATGGGATCTTTATAGTGTTTGATGTGGCTTATTAGCCGAGCATCTTGTACTAGGTGTAACGAGATTGTCGGACCTAGAATCGGTGCAATCAGATTTGTATAGGGGGAATGTCACTAATCAGTTCAAAATGCAGCAATGGTTCTTGTCGAGCGGAGAAACTGCATAAATTATCGGTTTGACGGGTGGTTATGAGTTTCACCACATATCTTTCAAGGTTGTAGTATTGCAAGGGTTTACATGGGACTTTAATGTGTCCGAAGGTATAATACCGGTACCAGATTCAAAATTTACAGCTATTGTGGTTGGATGATATTGCTATGGGCATATGAGCGATGCGTTACATCCTGTGGTTACGACATGGGTTTATAAGTATGTTTTGGTACAACTTGTGGAGATTGATGCAATGTATGTATGCCAGAATTTGACCTTACAAGAAATTTCGGATGTTGGAATTTCGTTCCAAGGCTTGTAGAATAAGGTAGCAGGAAGGATCTTTAACCTGGGTTGAGCTAATATGCTCATTTGGATTGAGGTGGAACGAGTATGTGCAGGGGGAGTTATGCAGTGATTTGGTAGCTTGGGAACGACCCTTGGCACGTTCGAGGACGAGCACATTTTTAAGTGGGGGAGAATGTAACAACCCGATCGGTCGTTTTGATCTCTAGCATGTTGTTCAACGGTTTGAGACCTTGAGTAGCTTCACTATATGTATTATGACTTGCACATGTAGTCTATTTTTATTTTCGAGAAGTTCGAAGTTGATTTGGAAGAATAATTCTCAATTCGGAGCTTTAAGTAAGAAAAGTTGACCAAGGTTTGACGTTTGAGTTAATGACCCCGGAATCGAGATTTGAAGGTTCCTATAGGTTCGTAAGATGATTTCGGACTAGGGCGTATGTTCGGGTTGAGTCGGATGGTCCCGGAGCGGTTTGGTGCTTATTGTCGGAAGTTTGCATTTTGAAGGTTCTTAAATTTGTTATGTTGACTTGGAAAGGAATTCAGTGCTATCGGACTCCGGGTGGTATTTTGGGACTTTGGATAGGTTCATTTAGTTGACTGGGACTTGTGTCGAAGTTTGGTCGTGATCCGAAATGTTTAATAGTTATTCGAACACTTAAGTTGCATATTAGTTAAGTTTAAGAAAATGAGTTTACCACAATCAAATAGTAGACTTAATGAGCTTGTATTCATGATTTAAAGTTTCAACAGGTTTGTATGATGATCTTAGACTTGTCCGCATGTTTTGGTTAGATTTCGATGAGTATCCAGATGTGTTTTGGACTGTGTAGCGCTCTTATTTGATGTTTCAACGTCGTTTATTTTGCATAAAGGGTACCATATTGACCAAACGACCTTTTATTTGAGATTATATTGAAACATTAGATCCGTGTTGTAATTACAGAACCATAACAACAAGAATCGTCAAATTTCGAGGTTGTATCAGAGAGTTACGCTCATTTCCGTGTCGGGAAAGATTGTTGGTTTATGGTGCGACTTTTGTTCTTTGCAAACGCGAGGGAAGTCCCGTAAATAGAAAGAAGGAATTTTGGATTGACCGGTCAATGCAAAAAGTTTCTCTTCGCGAACGCAATGAACAAAAATTACTTGGGCAGTGTTTTAAATTGGCTAATCGAGTATTTTAGTAATTTAAGCATATCTTGAGTTCCGGAGCTCTGTTTGAGGTGATTTTCACGGCGTTGCTCTCGTTCAACAAGGGGGGAATATACAACCTTTATTTTGGTTTTTTTTCCATGATTATTTATATTGGTTATCATTTTTATCTGTGTTTAGAAATTGAGGTTTTGAGCCCTAAAGTGGCGAAATAGTAAATCCTTGATTTGATGGTCAATTCATGGATGATATTGGATGATTTTCTGGATATAGACTATATAAGTTATGGGTAATATTTATTTTCGATAATCTTTGGAATTGGGGCGTGCAAGCCCGGGGTTGACTTTGTTTACTTTTCGTGCGATGTTGGGAATTAACTTCTAATACTTAAATTACGAGTTTTCAGTATATTTTGATTGGTTTGCACGTTCTTTGACTAGTTTCGGATCGTTTGGCATTCGTTTGAGGTATTAGAGAGGCGTTGGATCTGTTATCAGATTTCGGAGCAAGGTACGTCTCCTATCTAGCCTTGTAAGAGGGAATTTACCCCATAGGTGCTATATTTGTTGTGTGCTACGTGTTATGGGAGCTATGCACGTATGAGGTGATGAGTGTTCATGAATATTCTAGATTCTTGATCATGTCCGGGTAGACTTAGACTCACACCATGTTTTAACTGCATTACTTGAGTTATCCTTGCCTGTTTGAATGCCTTAATTTAAATTTTACCCAGAGACTAGACTTGCGCAGAGTATCCTACTTTCTATTTTAGATACTTGATGAGCTACTTGAGTAGTTATGTAAATTATACTTTCTTTTATGGATTTCTTCTGCGTTGTGCGTATTCGTCCGATAGTTATCTTTAATTACATAACACACGCGTATATTTGTGAGTGAGGCTAGTGACCCGTCATAGTTTCATATTCTTATGTGATCGGGCTGAGCGCCTCAACACTACTCTTATGGGATCGGGCCATTCACCTTGGTAGTATTATATAACACACTCTTATGGGATCGGTCCATTCGCATCGGTAGTATTATGCAACATATTCTTATGGGATCAAGCCGTTCGCCTGTGCAGTATCATGTAACATATTCTTATTGGATCGGGTCGTTTGCCTCGACAGTATTATGTAACACACTCTTATGAGATCGGGCCGTTCGCCTCGGCAGTATCATGTAACATTTTCTTTTGGGATAGGGCCGTTCGCCTCGCCAACATAGTGTAACACACTCTTATGGGGTCGGGCCATTCACCTTGGTAGTATCATGTAACATATTCCTATGGGATCCAGTCGTACGCCACGATAAGATATTGTACCATCACTCTTATGGTATCAGTTCGTTCGCCTCGGCAGAATCTTGTGTAATATTCGATAAGGAGTCAATGTACCTATGAGTCTTTTTGACTTGAGATGTGATATTTTATTTGGTATTAACCATTATGTTTTCCATTCGAGGTAGTATCTGGTATTTGAGGACTTAGTATTTACTCTTCTGTTGAGGATCGTGATACACACATACATCTGCTTCATTGCTTTTACTTGCCATGCTTCATACCTGTCTACCTTTATTATACGTTATTAGTTGGACCACTAGTAAGTATCGATGTCGACCCCGAGGTACTAATTCTTCGAGGTTAGGCTAGATGCTTACTAAGTATGCATTGATTTATGTACTCATACTGCACTTCTGCATTACTTGTGCATGTATTGAGAGGGTTACTTCTTGTGGTCACATAGGCGCGTAGGCGCGTAGGCGCTGAGGAGGATTTGTAATGAGCTGCATTCCATTTTACTATCCGCTGCACACGGAGTCCCTATCCTATTCATTTATTACATCGTGTCTATTTCTTTATTTCCAGACAGTTGATGTAGTATTATTGCATATTCTAGTAGATGCTCATGCACTTGTGACATTGGATTTTGGGAATTCAGTCTATTAATCATGGATGTATTTCTGTTACGGCATTTGGTATTGCATTTTAATCATATTCTAATTTTGAAGATAATCTTAGTATTTTCTGTAAAAGCAAAGCAAATCTCGCTTAGTTATCTTACCATTATTTTAAAATGTGCTATAAGCCACCGATTATTGTGTTGATTAAATTGTTGGCTTACTTAACAACAGCCTTGGGCACCATCACGACCTAGGGTGGGAATTGACCCGTGACACGAATAGTAGTAGTTAATAGGTTAATTCCCTGTGAGATTTGTCTCTGGACTTTTGAACCAGATTATATTTATAATGACCACTTTTTCCTTTTTATAAGACAAAATTGGGCGTGATCAAATTTTGGCGCTGTTACCGGGGAATTAATGATGTTATTAAGTACTAGTTAAAGGATTACTAGAATTCTTAGTTTAGTCAACTTTCTTCATTTTATAGTCAAAATTCATTGAAACTTTAACGTGGCAATATTGTGTGTTGCAGGTGCATGCCTAGAAACTCCTCAAGAACTGATGAATTGTTTGAAGCATTACTGGAACACGAGAAAGTGTTTAGGGCGTTGAATCAGGCCAACAAATATTTTATCTTTTATTTATGAAAAATATTAATAATATTTTCTTCATAATTTGCATTGTTGATACAGAATTAAATGGCTTAATATAATCATACACTGGGATTCCTCATACATTATGTGGTTATACAATAAATTTACACTAGAAGTTATTCATAAACTTAAGAACTGTCACGACCCGAAATTCCAACTGTGGGGTCGTGATGGCGCCTAACATTCACTTGCTAGGAAAGCCAATGTTAGCTAATTACAAAACAAATTTTAACAATATAAAACAGAATATTAATAACACAAAACTTCAATAGTCTGAAATAGATATGATAAACCAGCGTATCGAAGTATAAACATATCCCAGAAATCTGGTGTCACGAGTACATGAGCATACTAGAGTTCTACAAATAAAGTCTAAACGAAATATAACTGTTTGAAATAAGGAAAATAGTAAAGACAGAATAGATGGGGACATTAGGGGCTATGAGCGCCAGCAGCTATACCTCAACCTCCTGCTGAAAGTCGATCTGGGAAGGAACTCCTCTACACGCCGCTGGGACCAATAACGTTATCTGCACAAGAAGTGCATAAGTATAGCATGAGTACAACCAACCCCATGTACTATGTAAGTGCCAAGCCTATTCTCGACGAAGTAGTGATGAGGTTATGACAAGACACTCATAATAAACTTGTACGAATAATAATAACAAAATACAGAAATATAGATGAAACGAAAAACTCATATAAACGAACCTGAAGGTCAACTACCAGAGGGCCCAGAACAACATGATCTCAAATATCATATCACAACACCGGGAATCAACTCTACAGCCGCAAACAACTACAATACATCAAATATATTGCGCCGTGCAACCCAATCCCAACACTAAACACAATATATGGTACAATGTGCAATCCGTTCCCAATATCATATCATATCATTTCCTGCTGCGGTGTGCAATCCGATCCCCCAATATCAATTGCTTTCAATACCATTGAGGCGTGCAACCCGATCCCCAGTATCAATTTATTAACATAAACAACTCAACACCACTATTTACAAAATATCAACACAAAAGAGAATGAAGAGTACGGGACAATAGGAACTAGCAGTGCAAATGAAGAATAGCCAATACTTCGTAATCCCAAACCTTGGCAAAACATTAATACCAATATAGCTAAATGGATCACATAAACAGAATGACAAAATAAAGTGCTTCAAGTGACATAAGAACAATAAAATCAAGTAAAACGTGAGACAATGAGAATATACAATTAATGCAATTAGAATCATATAGTAGGTAAGCAGATATTGGGTGAGAAATGTAGAAATCGAAACAAGTAAAAATTAAATAACAAGTAACAAGTAAAGCATGGATAGTAAGTAAACGAAGACATGGAAGCAAATAGCCCAATTCCGCATGCTTTAATCCCATGATGGCGTATATATACTCGTCACGCCACATATACGCCATTTCCCCACTTAATTCACATAACAAATAGACCAACAAGACCTAATTCCCTCTAGTAAAGGTTAGACACACCACTTACCTCTTTGCGCAACCAACTCAACAACCGACTATTGCTTTTCCTTTCGATCAAGCTTCCAAACTAACCAAATCTAGACAAATATCGTTCAAACAATTCAAAATATGCTTTAGAAAATACATACGAATGGAAAAGGTTCAATCTTCGATGAATTTGAAAAAGTCAACAAAAGTTAGACCAGGCCCACTTGGTCAAAATATGAGATCTAGACCAAAATCTATTTACCCATTCATCCCCAAGCTCGGTTATGTGATTTGTTTCGAAATATGACCTTAATTTAAAGTCTAAATCTCAATTTTGCAAAATTCTTAAATTCTACCCAAATCCCTAATTTCTACTATGAAAATTCTAGATTTGATGTTAAAAACTAATGAAAAGTGATAGGGAATTGAAAGAAAGTGGATTAGACTCTCTTACCAATGAATTTGGGAAGAAAAAGTTCTTCAAAAATCGCCTCTAGAGTGATAGGATTGAGAAATGGTGTAAAATGAGCTAAGTCCCGTTCTCCCCCCTTTTTACACAGCTGCAGGTATCGCAATTTTGAAGTTTGAACTGTTGTTCGCTATTGAGAACACCGCAAATGCGACACACGGATCACAAATGCGATCAGTGTATGAGATTCCCACAACTTGCAAATGCGACATTCTTACCGCAAATGTGAACTGCCTCCCTTCACAAATGCAGATACACCCTTCATATTTGTGAAGATGTCCTAGATGGCTAGTGGTCGCAAATGCGACAAAAGTGCTCACAAAAGTGACCTTAGACAATTAACAAAAGTGAACCATTTACTCGCAAATGCGAGGTCACCCATCCCAAGCCCCTACTCGCAATTGCGAACTATTGTTTGCAAAAGTGAGGCTCGCAAATGCGAGCTAGACCTCGCAATTGCGAGATCTGCAACAGACACCAGAAACAAGAGATGCACCAGCGGTCCTCAAACTAGCCAAACTCATATGTATCGCATTTGAAACTCACTCGAGCCCCTCGAGCTCCAAACCAAACATGCACACAAGTATAATAACACTATATAAACTTGATTGCTACATCATATCATCAATATAGCATCAAATAACATGAATCGATCATCAAAACTCATGATTTTCAACGTGAAAACTCATTTGCATAATTTTCACATAAATGCGTTGAAATGCGTTCGGGTCACCCCAGACCCCAACCAAAAGTGCGTACAAGTCCAAAAACATCATATGAACCTACCGGAATTGTCAAAGCACCGATCTGAGGTCGTTACCAAAAATATTAACTCAAGTTTCATTTTAAGCCTAAAATCACTTTTTCTTCATATTTTTGACGTAAAACTTTCAGAAAAATGACACGGACGACGCACACAAATCAAGAAACATAAAATGAAGCTAATAAAGGTCTTGGAACACGAAAATAAAAGCTAGTACTCAAATGAACTATCGGGTCATCACATTCTCCACCTTTAAAAGAAACGTTTATCCTCGAATGAACATAGAATATTATCTCGACTGGTAAAAAGGAGTGTGTAACTACTCCACGTATTGGACTCGGAGTCCCACGTAGTCTCCTCTATCAGATGACCCTTCCATTGCACTTTCACAGAAGGAAAACTCTTGCATCTCAACTTACGAACCCGCCGGGCTAGAATGGCTACCGTCTCTTCCTTATAGGTCAGATTTTCATCAAGTTGCACCGTGCTAAAGTTCAAAACATGTGAGCTATACCCATGATACTTCCGAAGCATAGAAATGTGAAATACCGAATGTACCGATGCTACGCTAGGAGGCATTGCGAGCTTATAAGAAAACTCCCTAGCTCTCTTCAAGATCTCAAACGGGCCAATAAACATCGGGCTCAACTTTCCCTTCTTTCCAAGACGTATCACGCCCCTCATAGGCGACACTCAGAGAAGAACCTTCTAATCCACCATATAAGCTACATCTCAAACCTTCCGGTCTGTAAAACTCTTCTACCTAGACTGAGCTATACGAAGTCGTTCCTAAATTACCTTAACCTTTTTCATAGCATCATGAACCAAATCAATGCCCAACTACCTAGCCTCTCCAGATTCAAACCAACTAATCAACAAACAACATCCCCTCCCATATAAGACCTCATACGGTGCCATCTGAATACTCGACTAGTAGCTATTGTTGTAGGTGAACTCTGCTAGAGGTAAGAACTAGTCCCATGAACCTCCGAAATCCATAACACAAGTTCGTAACATGTCCTCCAAGATCTGAATAGTGCACTCGGACTATCCGTTCATTTGAGGATGAAATACCTTACTCAGCTCGACCTGCATGCCCAACTCGCGCTGCAACATTCTCCAAAAATGCAATGTGGAGATATGATGGAAATGGGTATGCCGTGAAGGCGGATAATCTCTTGGATGTAAATCTGAGCCAACCGCTCTAAAGAGTAGGAAGTCGCCACCAGAATGAAGTGTGCAGACTTAGTCAATTAGTCCATAATAATCCAGAATCCGTCAAATTTCCTCAAGGTCCATGGTAAGCCTATCACAAAATCTATAGTGATGTACTCCCACTTCCACTCCGGTATCTCCATTCTTTGAGTAAATTCATCCGGTTTATGATATTCATACTTCACCTGTTGACAATTCAAATGCCGATATATATGAGCAATGATGTCTTTATTCATCCTTCGCCACCAATAGTGTTGTTTTAAGTCATGGTACATCTTCGTGACACCTAGAAGAGTGGAATAACGCGAACTCTGAGCCTTCTCTAGGATCAACATTCTCAACCTATCAACATTTGGAACACGAATCCGGCCCTGAAACTGCATAACACCATCATCACAAATTACAACCTCCTTAGCACCTCCCGGCTGCATCGTATCCTTCAACACCAACAAATGAGGATAATCAAACTGGCGAGGCTTGATATACTCCAACAACGAAGACTGTGCCACAACACAAGCAAGAACCCAGCTATGCTCTACAACATCCAATCTCACAAACCGATTGGCCAAAGGCTGAACATCCATGGCTAGTGGCCTTTCTGCTACCAGTAATATGCCAAACTACCCATTCTCTCTGCCTTCCTACTCAATACATCGGCTACTACATTGGCCTTCCCCGAATGATATAACATGGTGATATCATAGTCTTTCAACAACTCTAACCATCTGCGCTGCCACAAATTAAGGTCTTTCTGCTTGAACATGTGCTGGAAACTCTGATGGTCGGAATAGACCTCACATGGAATGTCGTATAGATAGTGCCTCCAAATCTTCTGCGTGTGAACAATGGTTGCCAACTCTAAGTCATGGACATGGTAATTTTTCTCATGAACCTTCAACTGCCAAGACACATAGGCAATCACCCTACCGTCCTACATCAACACCGCGCCAAGCACAATACGCGATGCATCATAATACATGGTGCAAGATCCCGAACCTGTAGGCAGTACTAACACTAGGGTTGTAGTCAATGCAATCTTAAGAGCTCAACTCACACTCATCGGACCATCCGAAAAGTGCAACCTTCTGGGTCAACTTGGTCAATGGGGCTGAGATAGATGTAAACCCCTCTACGGACAGGCAATAGTAACCCGCCAAGCCCAAGAAGCTCCAAATCTCTGTAGCTGAAGTAGGTTTTGGCCAGTTCTAAACTGCCTCAATTTTCTTAGGATCAACCTTAATGCCCAAAAAGGCAACCGAGTCCAACCAGAACTCACACTTTGAAAATTTGGCATATAACTGACAGTCTCTCAGAGTCTGAAGTACGGTCCAAAGATGCTGCTCATGCTCCTCTCGACTGCGGGAGTAAAACAAAAAATCATCAATAAAGACGATCACAAAAGAATCCAAATAGGGCTTGAACACCCTGTTCATCAAATCCATAAAGGCTGAGGAGCATTAGTCAAGCCGAATGATATTACTAGAAACTCATAGTGATCATATCGAGTCTGAAAAGCTGTCTTAGGGACGTTTGATGTCCTAATCTTCAACTGATGGTAGCTAGATACTTGTCCTAATCTTCAACTGATCAAATAAGTCATCATACCTTGGCAACTGATCAAATAAGTCATCATACCTTGGCAACATCCTCCTTCTTCACAAACAACATCGGTGCACTCCAAAGCGAGACACTCGGTCTAATAAATCCCTTATTAAACAAATCCTACAGCTGCTCCTTCAATTCCTTCAACTCAACTGGGGCCAAATGATATGGTGCGGTAAAAAGGGGATGAGTGCCTGGAACCAAGTCAATGCAGAAGTTAATATCTCTGTCGGGTGGCATCCCCGAAAAATCTATAGGAAAAACTTCTGGGAACTCGCTCATAACTGGTATTGTCATGACCCAAAATCTTCTATAGGTCGTGATGGGCCCAGCATATCCGTTAAGTTTGCCGACACTTAATTATTCATTTTATCATTTTTTTAAATCATAAAGCTTTCTTATATAACGAGGTTAGTGCATTAAAATAAATCGTTGTTACGTACAGTTTCATTAAAATAATAAGTGAAAGTGAATCAGTGTAAAACAATCTATAACAAATTCTAGAACACCCCCAAAACTCGGTGTCACAAGTGCATGAGCATTTACTAAGGAGTACAACAATAATACAACCTCTGTTCGGAATGTAAATAAGATAGGATAAAGTAAATGGTACGATGGAGACTCTGTGGGCTGCGATACGTAGCCTGGAATTCAATTCACAATAAAGTCTCCTCAACAGCTACGCCTACGCGCCAAAATGACCACCAATTGAGCCTGTCAGATCCTACACATTTAGTGCAAAAGTGTAGCATGAGTACGTAAACCAACGCGTACCCAGTAAGTATCTAGCCTAACCCCGGAGAAGTAGTGATGAGTGGTCGACATTGACACTTACTAGAGGTCCAACAAAGCAATATAATAAATCATAAGCATATGTGAAACACACAGCAATAATGGGGTAAAACTGTAGGTTACCTAATCTTCCAAATATTTCTTTCAAAGTATGAATTTCTCAGTCATGTATTCTACCTCAACAGCTCAGATATATCAAGTACCAGTAACAAAGAGATAAGAAGTGCCATATAAAATGCTGCATATCAGTGGAAAGATAATCTTGTGAATGATTGACTGGCAGTGATATAACGCATGATTATGCCGAGGTCAATCGGCCCGATCTACAATAATGTGTACACTGCCGCGGGTCGAGTGGTACGAACTATAGATGCATCTATCATACTGCCGAGGCGCTCGGTCCGCTCCATATGAAAGGAAGGAACTTGTTTAATTACGAGACACGTGCTTACAATACAGTACATAAGCATAAAGTGAGTATAACCTTTACCGTTTCTCAAATAACTTGCCAACAACCAAAGGTGATAAGGCTCGGCCTAATATATATCTATCTATCTATATATATATATATATATATATATATATATATATATATATATGTCTAAATCAATTTCAATTATAAATTCAATTAATTAAGCCAGCAGAATGAGTTCAAATAATTCAAATATTACATGATAAAGACCTAAGTCTACCCGGACATAAAAATGCTTTAGATACGTACGAGCTCTAGTCACCTCGTGCGTGTGTAGCACCTGCAACTAGTAGCACACAATAATTATATCACCTAGGGGGTATTTTCCCCCTCACAAGGATAGACATGAGACTTACCTCGCTCCGAAATTCCATAATTTGCTCCAGTGCCTCTTCAACTTCTCGACTCAAAGCCAAACGATCTGAAACTAGTCAAAGAATGTGCAATTCAATCAAAATGTACTCCAAAGTTCATGATTAATCAATTTATAACAATGCCCAACTCCGCTCGAAAAGTCAATAAAGTCAACCCTCGGGCCCACGTGCCCGGATTCCGAGATTTTTGAAGATAAACTTTACCCATAACATTACGAACTCACATATATAATTTATTCCCAATTCCATGTCCAAAATCGTGGTAAAAATCCAAAATTATCAATTTTAGGTTTCTCCTTATATTTCCCCTATTTCCCATGAATTTCCATGTTAAAAACCTTTAGAAAATACAAGTATTTAACTTGTAATTGGGGGAAATTACTTACCTCGCCCCCTCAAAATAGCTCCCCAAATTCGGCCATCCAAGTAAGAAATGAGAGAAATGAGAGCTAAGTCTCGATTTAAAACAACCCTTCTACCCACCGACTTTCGCACCAGCGGACATCCAGTCGCAGTTGCGGCGTCGCTTTTGCGAGAAAAACCTCGCTTCTGCAGAGAAACACTGGAGGCCATCTCTCACAAGTGCTGAAAAATCCCGCTTCTGCGCGAAAGCAGGTACGATACAAATCATTCGCTTTTGTGGTTGAGGATTCTGCGGATGCGCAGATGCGCTCAGCATTCCGCTCCTGCGAATCCCCCTCTTTCCAGTCCAATTTCGCTCCTGCGACCAAGGTGCCACTTCTGCGCTTGCGAATATGCGACCAAAAACTCTGCGCCTGCAATCCTCTGCTCCCAGCTCCTGTTGTGCTCCTACACTTCGTCTACCGCTTCAGCGGCTCCGCACCTACGCCCAAATTTCCGCAGGTGCGGCTGCACCAGAACTTGGCCAAAACCATCAAGTCCTAAATTCCAAGTTTCAATCCGTTTTCAATCTGTTTCAAACCCGAGGCCCCCGAGATCCCGTCCAAACATACCAACCAATCCCAAAACATAACACGAACCTACTCCGGGTCTCAAATCATGCCAAACAACATCAAAATTGCGAATTGACGATCGAAACCTTTCCTTAAAATTTTCAAACATTTAAACTTCGAGAACGCGTCCGAATCATATCAAAACATTCCGGAGTGACGCCAAACTTTGCGCACAAGTCATAAATCACAATACAAACCTATCCCAAGGCTTGGAACCCCGAAAGTACATCGATAACACCAAAAATCACTTCAAGTCAAACTTATGAAATTTTTAAACTTTCAAAATGCTAACCTTCCACAATAGGCGCCGTAACACTCCCGGACCACCCGATACTCAACCCGAATATATGCCTATGTTCGAAATCATCATAGAACCTATTGGAACCTTCAAATCCTAGTTCCAAGGTAGTTTACTCAAAAGTCAACCCTTGGTCAACTCTTCTAACTTAAAGCTTCCGAACTGAGAATTTCCTTCCGAAATCACTCCGAACTTCCCAATATTCAATTTTGATCGTGCGTAAAAGTCATAAAACATGAAGTTGAGCTACTCGAGGCCTCAAACTGCCGAACGACGCGCTAGAGCTCAAACGACCGGTCGGGTCATTTCAGGTATTGAATCCGTGGAAAGAACCTCCGCACTAGGATCGGAATATAGGCTAAATATGCTAGACACCCCTTCTTGACCATATGCCGAGCCTATAAATATGAAATGACTGATAAGTGGGGATTTTTACTACTTACTACCGCCTTTTAGCTTTTGTTTTAGTCCAAACGCGTTTAATTGTGTCCCCGAAAACTAATAAAATGTGCTAAATTGCAGGAATATTAGAACATGGACTCCCGAGATGAAATCCAACTCAAAAAGGAGTAATCTAAACTCAAGGTCATAAAAGACATAGAAGCTCAGAAGTGCGCACCACAGAATATCAGCTGCGGTCGCAGATGATGAAGAAAAGGGCAGCATATCTTTGTGCAAATTGCAGGCCGCGCATGAATTATGCAGCCGCAGAAGATGGCTAGGAACAAAAGTTTAGAGAATTTGCATTCCATGTCTCTTAGAAGTGCGGTCCGTACAGGAATTGTGCGGCCGCAGAAGAAACGCTACGCGGCCGCAGATGTAATTGTGCGGACCGTAGAAGAGCAAAATGCGACTGCACTTACAATTCTGCGGACCGTAGAAAGAAGTCCTCGCGACCGCATGTCAGAATTATTCAGCCGCAGACCCCTAGTTCCTACAAGTTGAAGAAATCTGCGGACAACACTTGGAATTGTGCGGCCGCAGAACGTCACAAAGGGCATTTTTCTCCGAAATGCCCAGCCTTGTATAAATAGACGAGTTTCACAATTTTAGGTCAACTTTTGACATCAGCAGCTACAGTAGCCGTTTCTCTTTACTCCTTTAGTAGTTTTTACATTTTGAGCTATTTTAACATAGATTTTATCATTTTAATCTTCCAATATGATTTTAATTATCATTTCTTCTTCTTTTTCTTCAATTTCAAGCATGAGTAGCTAGATTTTAACTAGGGTTGTGACCCAACCCTAGTGTGTAAACCTTATGGGTGTTTACTTTAGTGCGTGTTTATGGTTGTGTGTTTATTATTTAACCTTGTTCATGCTTTAATTTGTTAAATTAATGGTTGCAAATATTAGTTCATGCCTATTTGACTTGGTCTCTACTAGAGAAAGAGAAACTTAGTCTAGGAAAAGTTGGCTAACAAAAAAGTGGGTCAATCGAGAGGTTGATAATCCAAGTAAATGGTTCAACCTAGAGATAGTAATAACTCGACTTGAGCTTTTATCAACCGTTTTGTGCAATACCCATTTGGACTTGAGAAAGCCAAATGGGCAAAATCACTCTCTGACCGAGAGGTATTGAGTGGCAAGTGAGTATTGATATCTACAATACACCTCGATCAATAAAACAAGCATTAAGGTTTAATCTCATTAGGTAAACACCTAGGCAATGGTCATAGCCCTGGGCTTTTTAGAAATGTTGAAAAACAACAAAAATAATTTCTTAGTTTTATTTCTCGACTTGCACTCTTAGTTTTCAATTAGACTTAAAAACAACTCCAATTTGTAGAAGTGTAAATTGAGATAGTCAAATTCACATACTACAATATATGTGCCCGCCTGAGGTCCCTCTTGAACCACAAACCAATAGATGAGGGCGAGCGCCTCAAGAGAATGTGCCTGCTCCACCCCCACCTCTACCACGAGTGGCTCCATACCGGGTGCTGCCGAATGAAGGGTATGCAAGTGCTATAGTCCCTCCCCATATTAGGGCGACAACTTTCAAATAACCAACGTGATGCTTACTTTGCTCGAGCAACGAGGGTTCTTCACAGGTGCACCGCGTCAAAATGCATATAAACACTTGAAGGGGTTCATAGATACATGTTGGTGGAGTAAGCAAATAAATGTCTTCGAGGATGCATTGAGGCTAAGGATTTTTCCCTTCCCTCTGGGGGGAAAGCTTTAGATTGGTTGAAACGTTTGCCAAATCATACCATTAATACTTGGGATGAACTAGCGGAGAAATTTATTTCTAAGTACTTCTCTCCGACAACAACAATGGAGACCACAAATTAATCAAGGCAATTGGAATTCTTACAACCAAGGTAATTGAAGAGGGGGAAACAATCAAAGCAATTGGAATAACAACAACAATCAAGGCAATTGGAGTGGAAGCAATAATCAAGGGAATTGGCATAATAACAATAACCAAGGAAATTGGGGAGGCAACAATCAAGACGGGTGGAGTAACAACCAAGGAAATCGGGGTTGGGTTTTCAAATGCCCCCGATGTATCAACAAACAAGCAACCCACCTCCTTATACTTCCCATGGTCCTAGTTCTTCCAAGAATGAAATGGGTCATATTGAGAACATGTTCAAGCAAATGATGGAGAAGATTGTTGATTTTGATGCTCAACTTGCTTCACACAACACCTTGATCCGTAACTTAGAAGTACAAACGAGAAAAATCTCTTAAGCTTTAAATGCTCATCCTAAGGGGGCATTACCAAGTGACACGGTGGTGAACCCAAAGGGTGGGAACAATATGGGGCATGCCATGGCCGTTACTACAAGAAGTGGAAGAGGTATGGATGCACCCACCTCAAGTCAAAGGCAACTTGTAGATGATGAGCAAGTGGTAGAAGAAAAAGAGATCCGTAACAATATGGTGCAAAAAAATGATGAAGTGCAGAATGATATTGATGACACGGAGGAAGAGACTCAAGAGGAAGTGAATCCGTCTAGGGATCATGTGATTGACATACCGGAACTGGTAGTGCAAAAGGCTAAGGCACCATTACCTAAGCCACCTCCTCCATATCCTCAAAGGCTTGCCAAGAAAAATGGCGAGAACCAATTTAAAAGTTCATTGAAACGATGAAGAGTCCCTCGATAAATGTTTCATTAGTTGAAGCCTTAGAGTTTGTGAAGGATTTGGTGACAAAGAAGCGGTCGATGAATTTTGAAACTATCAAAGTCACTCTTCAAGTGGTTGCAATTATGCATTCGATGGCTTCTAAATTGGAAGATCCCGGTGCTTTCACAATCCCTTGTACCATTGGAAGTGCCGAATTTGCCAAAGCTCTTTGTGATCTTGGGGCGAGTATCAATTTGATGCCCTATTCAGTTTTAAAGACCTTGGAAATTGGGCAACCAAGACCCACATCTATGAGATTACAAATGGCTGATCGTACAATGAAGAGACCACTGGGAGTGCTTGAAGATGTATTGGTTCGTGTTGATAAGATCATTCTCCCGGTGGATTTTGTTATTCTTGATTGTGAAGTGGACTATGAGGTGTCGATTATTCTTGGAAGACCTTTCCTTGCTACGAGAAAAGCTCTTGTTGATGTATTAGCCGGAGAACTCACTTTCCGGGTGGGTAATGAAAAGGTGGTGTTCCACGTGTGCAAATCTATGCGGCAACTGAATAGCAATGAAGTGTGTTCTTTCGTGGACTTGGTGACCGATGTGGTTATTGATGACACTAGTTCCACGATTAATGTGGGTGATATGTTGGGGCCGTCTTGCTCAACTTTGATGATGACGAGATGGTGTGGCTTCATGGAATGTGTGAATTCTTTGCAAAGAAAGGGGTCGTACAACTATGCACCCCGAAAACTTTCCTTGGATCTTGAAAATAGGAAAACTCCTCTCACAAAGCCTTCAATTGAAGAGCCTCCTACCTTGGAGTTGAAGCCATTACCTCCACATCTTAGGTATGAATTTCTTGTCCTTTGTTCTACTTTACTGGTTATTCTTTCCTCTTGTTTGACTAACGTGCAAGTTGACTCTACATTGGCGGTGCTCCACAAGAGGAAGAAAGCTTGCAGATATTCGGGGGATAAGCCCTGCATTTTTCATACACAAGATTAACTTGGAGGAATATGCCAAACTATCCATTGAACATCAAAGGAGACTCAATGAAGCCATGCAAGACAGGTCAAAAAGGAGATCATCAAGCGGTTAGATGTCGGGGTTGTCTACCCCATTTCCAATAGTTCATGGACTTCTCCGGTGCAATGTGTCCCAAAGCAGGGGGCAACAGTGGTCACCAATGACAAGAACGAGTTGATTCCCACAAGAACGGTGACCGGGTGGAGAGCATGTATGGACTATCGCAAAGTAAACAAATTCACGAGGAAAGACGATTTTCCACTTCCCTTCCTTGACCAAATGCTTGATAGGTTGGCCAGCAGTGCTTTCTATTGCTTTCTAGATAGATATTCAGGCTACAACCAAATCCTTATTGCACTGGAAGATCAAGCGAAAACAACTTTCAATGTCCCTATGGCACTTTCGCTTTTATGTGGATGCCATTTGGCTTATGCAATGCACTGTCGACTTTTCAAAGGTGTTTTATGGCGTTCTTTACGGATATGGTAGAGGACTACCTTGAAGTCTTCATGGATGACTTCTCGGTAGTCGGGGATTCCTTTGATGATTGTTTGGCAAATTTGGAAAGAGTATTGGCAAGGTGTGAAGAAACGAACTTGGTCTTGAATTGAGAGAAATGCCATTTCATGGTGAGGAAGGAATTGTCCTTGTTCACAAGATTTCGAAGAATGGCATAGAGGTCGACAAGGCGAAGATAGAGGTGATTTCACCTCTAACTTCAGTGAAAGGCGTGCGAAGTTTCTTGGGTCACGCGGGGTTCTACCGGCGCTTCATAAAGGAGTTTTCTAAAGTGGTGAACCCATTGTGCAAGCTATTAGAGAAATATGCTAAGTTTCACTTCAATGATGATTCCATGAGAGCCTTTGAAATGCTAAAGTTCAAGTTGACAACCACTCCCGTTATCATCGCTCATAATTGGAGCATTCCTTTTGAGCTCATGTGCGATGCTAGTGATGTAGCTGTTGGAGCAGTTCTAGGCAACTCATCAACAATTTTTTTCATCCGGTCCACTATGCTAGTAAGACCATAAATGATCCAAAGTCAATTACACCGTTACCGAAAAAGAGCTCATTGCCAGTGTGTTTGCAATTAAGAAGTTCCGCCCATAATTGATAGGTGCAAAGGTTATTGTTCATTCATATCATGCGGCACTTCACTATCTTATGAGCAAAAATGATTTAAAATCTCGATTGATGAGATGGGTGCTACTGTTGCAAGAGTTTGATATTGACATCCAAGATCGAAAAGGGAGTAAAAATCAAGTGGCGGACCACTTGTCTCATTTGGAGGAGGAGGGGAGGCCGCATGATGGCCTTGAAATCAGTATTGTAAAGGGGTAATCT